>OY757918.1:55298861-55526361 GCA_963585895.1 Sepioteuthis lessoniana
TGAATACACACCAAAAGAGTTTGAAGATAACTAAAAAACAATTGTATTCGCCATGAGCGCACTGTTCCTAAAACACCAGAGCAAAATGGAGTAGCTGGGAGAATGAATCGGACGTTGGTGGAAACTGTACGAGCAATGTTATCAGAATCGAAGTTGCCTAAGAAATTTGGGGCCGAGAGCCTATTGACAGCTTCATATGTTCGCAACCGAAGCCCAACAACTGCCGTAAAAGCAATGACACCATATGAAGTGTGGAAAGGCTACAAACCAAATGTTAATCATTTACGCATTTTTGGATGTAGTGCTTATGCTCATATACCAAAGGATGAAAGATCTAAAATGGATCCTAAAGCAAAGAAGAGCATCTTCCTTGGATATGGCATTGGTGTTAAAGGGTATAGACTCTTTGATACAGACACATCAAAAGTCTTCCATAGCAGAGATGTCATATTTAATGAAAAAGCATCCATAAGTGAATGTGAAAACATCAGCAGTGATGATGATGAGAATTCACGAGGCCACAGAACCCCGAATATCACCAAAGATTAGAAAAGCTCCTGATCAGTATGGTGAATGGGTATACATTGCTCACAGGTTGGATGACCCATTAACAGTAAAAGAAGCACTTTCCAGTCCTGAGAAAAGAGAATGGATTAAAGCAATGGAAAGTGGAATAAATTCACTAAATACTAATAAAGTATGGGATCTTACTGAATTACCCTGTGGACGAAAAGCTATTGGAAGAAAGTGGGTGTTCAAAAGAAAATATGATAGAGGTGGAAACATGAAACAACACAAACCTCGACTCGTAGCTCAAGGTTTTCTTCAAAAACATGGAGTTGACTACGATGTGACCTTTTGTCCAGTTGTAAGGTTCGAATCAGTTCGAACTGTTATAGCATTGGTAGCTAAACATGATCTCAAACTACACCAGTTGGACATAACCACGGCATTTTTGAATGGTGAGTTAAATGAAGACATCTATATGAAGCAGCCGGAAGGATTTGAAGTCAAAGGCAAAGAGTATCTTGTCTGTAAACTGAATCGAAGCCTATATGGTTTGAAACAGTCGCCAAGATGTTGGAATGAAGCTGAAGAAGATGCATTTCAAACAGAAAATGATCCTTGTATCTACACACTAGCTTCAGGAGGAGAGATCTTCATAGCAGCTGTTTATGTTGATGATATTATTCTGGCGCGCAAGTCTTCAACACGTATCCAAGAATTCATTAAAAGCATCTCAGAAAGTTTTGACATCAAAGATATGGGAAAACTCCATTACTTCTTGGGTGTCAAAATTGCTTATCCAGGGCCAGGAAAGATCTGAATCAGACAACCAGCATATACAGCAGAAGTCTTGAAAAGATTTCAAATGGAAAATTCCAAACCCACAGCAACACCAACTGATACTGGTGCAAAGCTAACCAAAGCCACTGAGGACAGCAAGTTATTCAATCAAGAATTGTATCAGTCAGCAATCGGAAGTCTATTATATCTTTCAACAAGAACAAGACCCGATATCGCCTCTGCTGTCTGTAATGTAGCCAGATTTTGTTCCAAGCCGACTATGGAACACTGGAAGTCCATTAAACACATCATGCGTTATCTAAATGGTACACGGAACTATGGGCTGCTGTATGACAAGGAGAAGGTGACGGATTTCATTGGATATTCTGATGCAGACTGGGCTGGTGATTTGGATGACCGCAGGTCAACTTCAGGCTACGTATTTAAATAGAGTGGAGCTGCTGTCAGTTGGAGAAGCAAAAAACAATCATGTGTGGCATTATCTACAGCTGAAGCAGAATACATGGCATTGGCAAGTGCAGTGCAAGAAGCTGTATGGATGCAACATCTTCAAAATGATCTCAATGAAGCCTCAGTTAAATCAACACTCATATATGAAGATATCAAATCCACAATATCATGGACGAGCAAAACATATTAACATTAAGTTCCATTATATCCGTGAACAAGTTGAAAAGAAAACTATTCAACTTGAATATTGTGAAAGCAAGAACATGGTTGCTGATATGTTGACAAAAGCACTTCTGAGCTCACAATTTGTAAAGCTCAGAGAAATGTTAGGTGTTAGAGAAATTATTGAACAGGTCTGACTGCAAGTGAGGAGGAGTGTTGAAATTCATTTTAGTCAGTAATAACAGTCGGGCCAGAGGTTATCTGCCCAAAACCATTTTTGTATGGGTGAGTTACCTGCCCTTAGACTTTTGTTTTTTTAGTTGTTGTTGTTATAAAAGAAATGAAACACCTCGTATGTTGATTGCAGTCCTGATGTGTTGCTTCGTTATTTGACTGGGAGTTATCTCATGTCTAAATTAACTGCGCTTGCCAGAAAGAAAAAGGTATGTCTCCTTTAATTTTAAGGGTTTAAGTCAACAAATTCCCAACACTTATCACGTAATCATTCTGTGTTATTTCATTTTTCATAAACATTCTTTTACCCTGATGATGACTTCCAACTGATATGAAGACTTATCAGTTATAATTATCTTATATCTTACACTTAAAATAATTTTAATAGAATATTTTTGTATTCAAAATTTTCATGTCAAAAGGTGTTGGCATAAAAATAAACAAACAAACAATAAATAAATCATCAAAACTACACCAATAAATATTTTTCACTCGTTTCCTTTATATATATATATATATATATATACAGAATAAATATATATCATTAGTATCAAAGAAAAAGTAAATATATATCAATAATATGGAAGAAACTAAACATATTACAAATTTATTTTGCCAATTCGTTCAATACGAACAGCCTACTCAGACGTAAAAAAAAAACATACGAAAAATCACATTTACCACTCCTCAAACATCGTCTGATACGAGCTTGTGTGATTGGTCGGGAGCCATTGACAGGAACCAATTAGAGCACACAAGACACACGACATTAGGTTCTGTTTTAGGGTACAAATACAAACACGAGAAATATTGTCCTCTTATATAGGCTGCAGACTGTCCAAGTAAGACGTTAACACGCCTGCGACTTATAAGGGATGATGACCATGTAAAGTTGACCACACAGAAACAACAGACATTTAACAACCCAAGTGACAAGATAAATTCGCTTGCATATCATTTTCTAACATATCAAATTCACTTAACAATTCCTTAACAACTCTCGCTCTTCATTAATTTTTACATTTTGCTTTTTGTAATGCGTTTGTAATTGATATTGTAGAGAATACATCGTTTTGTTGAAGTGACGTGTCCTGTTTTCCTTGCCACTACCTTTTATGTTTATTTTGTCCGTCTAATTGTTACAGATGGCGTATAATTCAGAGATAATGCACATAGCTTTTCCGTGGGGAAAATCTTTTTTCATTGAATAAACATTTAAAGGTTTATACTTTAAAAAATTCTTAAAATAAAAAAACAATATAAACCAATACCATAATAATCCAGTCGTAATCCCGTTATAACAACCTTATAATATATCGTCTCCGTTATAAAATATAGTTTTAATTAATGTCAAAATTTTAAATCTCAAAAACTCCTATTTATTTATAATTTAACTATTTAATTTTCATTTGCTTTCCAGTTTATCAAGTAAAAATATAACAATTTAATCTCATATATTTTAAAACTTTTATACTAAGACTATATGCAGTTTTATTCTTACTTTAAAAGCGATATCGTAAATTACTGTGATTATGATATTCTTATTAAGAGGGTCCATGTGTTGTTAACTCCATTAGCCTTCCAATTTATCAGTTAGTAGCATAATAATTTAATCAAATATATAATCTGATATATTTTAAGAGTATATGTAGTTCAGTTATACCATAAATAAGATTTCGTAGTTACTGTTTACATTTTAAATCGTATTAAGGAGCTACATATTAGATTAACTCCCTTTCATCGGGGGTTAATCTAATTTTATGTATTATTATATAAATATCTAATTAACACCTTCCAAATATAATTAATTCCATTAAATCTTTTAATTACCATTTCTAGATTTTTAAATCTCTAAAAAAGAAACTGATACACTTTTTTCAGTCTAATATTCAAGTTTATGATATAATTATTAAATTAATTTATAACTTGTAATATAATTATTATAGTAATCTCTACATAAAACCTATCCGTTACACATTAAAAGTTGGCATTTTGACTACTATTCATCCGAATTATACATCAAAGTCAATATAATAAACTTCATTACGATTCATAATCATATTGCTTTAATTTAAACTTATTTCTATGTTGACATTTGAATATTAGTTTATTTCTTTTATTTAATAGTTGTCTAGTGTCTTTGTATTTTAATATGCTAATTTTTTTCTAGGCACAAATTACATCTACTATTTAAACTACTTGCCGTCGGGGATTTTTTTTCATAAGATTTCATTATATTTGTGGGGTTAATCCACAGTCTTTAAAACTCCAATAATACTAAGATAGAACTGTTTGATTCTTAAGTAACGATTAATAAAAGAATGCCTATGATTTTACAGTCTTTGTTTTCAGTTAATAGCAGATATATAAATAATCAATAATCATAATAAAGAGATAATTAAGGAATTTCAGGACCGAACAAATAATAATGATAATGATAGTAAACAAAACGAATGTAATAGTAAAACTCGAAATAATTGTCCTATGAATGGATTATGTAACTTAGATAATGTGGTATATCAAGGAATTATTACCCAAAAGAGAATATTAAGGATAAAAAAACCTATATCGGAATTTCCTCCACGAAATGGAAAATTAGATACGCCAATCATAAATATTCTTTCTCTCATGAACATCTGAATCACCAAACAGCCCTATGTAAGCATTTTTGGAGTTTGAAAAATAAAGGTTTAACCCCTGAGATTCAATGGTTCATATTAAAAAGGTCAAATACTCCAAAATGTTTTGATAGTAGATGTAATCTATACCTAGAGGAAAAGATACAAATAATGATATGCCCAGACCCTGAAAAATTGTTAAATAAGAAATGTGAATTAATAGCTAGATATAGACATAGGACTAAATTTAAACTGTAGAAAAATTATCATACATATAATGTTTTTAAAAAAACGTAGGATTAAATTGAGAGTTAATGAGGTAAATGAATAAAAATAAAATAAGATTAAAAAATGTGAAGAAACCATATCATATATACGTACTATTCAATAAAAGGGTAACTGAATTAATAGGCTTGAAAATAAAATTGAAATTAAAAAATTTTTTAATTTTAATTTTAAATCTTGAATTTAATTTAATATAAGTATTACTGTATCCTTACGTAAAGTTATCAAAGTTATGTTATCTAAATTAGTATTAAATTTAGAGTTTTAAGTCGAAAATTAATTAGAATTTAAAAAAATAAAAAAATTAATTTACTATAATTCCAACTGGCAATAATATAAAAAAAATGGAAGTGGGCTAAATGAGGAAAAAACTCTTCACCCCTCTTCTATCCCCTCCCATCCTTCTTTCCTGTGTCTATTCTGAATTATTTTATCCATAAGATCTGAAGAAGTCCTGTTAATTTTTTAAAACATATAACAGGATGGAAATACATTTATAATCCTAATGTGACCGGTTTTGTTTTTTCCTTAAAGATATATATGTGTGTGTGTGTGTGTGTGTGATGAGTAAAACGTTTTGGTAAACAGTCCAAAGCTTGGTTCGTTTATCAAAGATTTTATTATTCCCCAATGATACCTGCATAGCAAAAATATGGTTTAAAAATTTCGGCATCGCTTTTCCCTTACTGCAATTTTAACCACGACTAAAAGTGATGATATGCTTTTATTTTATAAGTCTGTGATTAAAAATAGAATAGTTTACTTTAATTGATTTTAAGCAAACTTACTGGGAACTGGATTGATTGACAGATTTGATTGAAAATAACAATAAAAAAATTCTTTAATGGCATGAGAAAAACAAATATCAGAGAACTGGTGAAAGGTTTCAAAGATACGAGACAAAAGTTCCACCCTCTTTGTTTACTTGAGCCATGTATGACTGTCATGAATTCATCTCCGTTAACAAGTAGAACTTAAATCTTTTGCTAGGCAACTCAACGCTCTAAGCTATAGAAACTAAAGTATAGCTTCTTCACATATTATCCACATATGATCTATATCCCTCTTAGGAGCAAGATATCCTACTAAATACAAACCTTGTTTATACATCTCAGGTCTATCTCTCTCGAAGTTCTGAAGGTGTCACAATATATCCTCAGAACTACAAAAGAGATAAAGTTTATAATTTTAATAAAATTTTAAGAAATATGAATCATAACAATAAAAGTGTATTTATTTATTTACAAGAAATATAAAAAGTTTATTTTAATTCATATTCAATTCAAATAAATTTCAATTTTCAAATTTATTTTAACTGTTATTAATCATTATAAATGAGAATTAAATAATAATCATCTACATTAAAAAGTAAATAAATTCTAATAATCAAATTCATAGTTATGGTTCTTTTTTAAGTCAATTAATAAACATCATGTATGTAATTCCCTAACTTGTTCTGAAGACTGTCACAACACTCAAATAAACTGGTAAGACTCCTGCTTTCAGGAAGCACAAAATTATTTGGCTTTTCTCGCCATCTCACAATTACCCGATCAATCTGTTAATGCCGGATCCACGACACCCATTATTATTCAAAAGGACTAACGAATCCTATTTAGCCTACAATCCCTAGTTGAGAAGAAAAACTTGACATTATTATTAAAGGCAGAAGATCCAACTTCTTTTGTCAGGCTTATTTTCGGATGTAAATTCGGAAAACAATCGGTGATTCGGTGATTTACTCTAGAAAGAGTTGGGAGGGTCCTACTAACCAGCCCCAAGTTATATTAGGTTTTCCTTTTTCTTAGGGTTTCTTCCTTTCCCCAAACCAAACATTAAAATTGTACATATTTGTAAGTAATTTTCATTCATGCTCATCATTAGGGATTTTAAGTAGAGTATAGAAAGCACGTGCTTTGTGAATAAGCAAAAGAGTTTGTAAAATATAAATGTGTCATGAATGAGTCTAGCTAAGAGTAAGATAATAAAGTGAACACCATTCCCCTCCCCACACGTTTTTTGTTATGCATATATTAGATAAAACTGACTCAAGCTCTTTACTAAAACTGTATCCATTAGTGGCATTGATCAGTAAACATTGTACCATTGCATATACTTCATAATTTTTCAAACTAATTTTGACCATCCCTCTCTCCCTTGTTCTCCCCTCTTAGAGTGACAAAGACGGGGAGAATGAAATCGGGAGGGAGGGAGAAAAAGATGTGAGAGATAGGGAGAGAAAGAAGGAGAGATTTAAGTGAAAATGCATTTCCAGCTGAACCCTATCACCTCGTAAAACTTTATTTAATCAAACTGTTTTCCGAACATGCACTCCCGAAAACAAGTCGGTCAATCTTTAAGCGAAAGGGTTTTTTAATTTTGAGGATAAAACAACCGGGGTTGGATGGATATTTTTAAAGCCCTTTCAAGATGAAAATTTAAGGGACTATGGAATGAAAACCAAATCAGGGAACGAGAATCTCAGAGATCGAGAAAAACAAAATTTTGGGACGACACATTCACTCAACTAGATGAGATAAAGAATCGACTTACTCGGGCTGGGGTCCCGGAAAGGGACCCATATCTTTTATGTGACATGCGCAGGCGGAGGAAATGTAAACTTCCACCTATCCTTCCTTGCATGCAATCAGGCTCGCTGCATACAGTTATACCGATGTTTAAAGATCATGATGAGGAAAAAGAAAAAACAAAACAAAACATCACAATAGAACTTCTTCAGTCGCTTAATCTATGGCACTATTCTAGCCATTGTTAGGATCGCCAGAAACACCATTCGTTTCACAACTATCGATGGGAGACCAACATTGTCAATAACGTACGCAACAACCAGCTGTACGAGCTGCTGGGGGTCGACGCGAGCCGCCACCTCATTGACATGTTCCAAAGCGGACGGACCTTACGTCGAAGAAAGCTACGCTCGGCTGTTTCCTTCAAACCACACAATCATGCATATCCGCCATTCCACCTTTGAGGGCTACTTCAGCAAAAGGTAACGCATTACGAGCAAGTGACTAGGTCAGAGAGAACACAGAGTTTTTGAGATGGCCCGCACCTGGCGCCTAATTCTACTGAGAGTGGATTTCCTTCAACAGCAAACCGAGTCGTTGCTCGAACGGATCCGAAGCGAAACTTTTTACTAACACCAGATAAAGCGCTTTCTAGACAATGAAAGGTCGCAAGACCGAGGAAGCTTTCGTTGGGCCTCTTGATATTCAGCGAAGAACTACGATTCTTACTTCGATCTTCGACGCCTCAGCTTCAGAGATGTTATCCAGTTTAGGTAAGGCGTCCTTAATCTTTTGCATCCACGCGAACTCCTTCAAATTGCGACTCAGAAAAATCAACCTTTCAGCAAGTCGGTGACTTGTTAAGTCTGGCATCTCGAAGACCCCATTGCCCACACGCTGGATTCAGACCGGTCTGCGAACCATTGCTTTGCGTCTTTTCCACAGAAGTGAAAAGAGGAAACGTTTGAAAGCCAATAACCACACCATAGGCAGGGGAAATTCAGACAACCGGTAAAAGATTACTGCAAAGATGTACATAACACATGCCTTCACTCTGCCTTTTAAAGACAACCACCTGGAAAGCCACGAACCTACCTTCGACTTTTGCCTTTACTTCCAACCAATTCTTTTCCAACAAGAAATCCCGGTCCGAAACATACCCTGAGGATGCTGATTAGCCTCTTTTCAGCAGAAAGGACCTAGCAGAGTCATGCCCTCTCTCCAGGCCCTCAAACCCAAGATCTCGGATTTGTTGCAGTTGATTTTGGTTCCTGAAACATCTTATTTGTACTGCGCTGATGTCTGAGCAGTGGAACACAAACATGGTAATAACTTCGGCGTACGCGGAAACCATGGCACACCAGGGAGCTCGATTCCGCGCAGGTCCGGATTTGTCTCCATATCCTGCAAAGGAGCGATTACAACACGAGGATGTAGCTTAGGAGCAATAGAGGGCCACCCTATCGTACCGATCGTTCAATCATGAAGGGTTCCGAACGCTTTCAATTCACATGCACCACTGCAATTGAGAATTGGTAAAGAATTTTTGTCTATCTGCGGAACTCTGGTTCAAAGTTTGCGGTCTCTAAAACACCTGCCAAAAACCGATGTTTCACGTTATCAAAAGCTTTAGAAGGATCTAAATTGATCGGCGTGGCTTTTATATCGTCCTTTGCTCCCTCTAGGATCGTACGAATAGAGTGCATATTGTTTTGGATTGATCTCCTTTTCAGAGCATAATTCACTCAAATCCACAATGACAAATCGCTAATGATTGGCAAGGACTCGCGTCAAAATCTATAACTCTGTGTTGAGCAGAGTTAAAGATATATTATCATCTAAACCCTTCCAAACATGCCTGCCCCACCTTCTTCAGCTATGGGATTAATTCCTTGGTAACCTGCCCAAGGGTCGATCTTTGAGGAAACCAGTGAAAAGATCAATCAGAATGGGTACAAACATGCGACAGCCTCAAATACATTTCCTAGGGTAGACAATTAAGCCGACGAGCTTTAATGCATCACGGATTTCATATACTGTCGTGCCCTCGCAACTTGCAGCGGGAGACGCGTGAAGGAGCTGAGAAACCCCTAGACTAAGAGGTCCTGTAACTTGGTGTAAAAATCGTGGAAATGCTTCCGAAAAGTTACCCAAATGTTCCGAGGCTGTCTATGGCTCTGTCCTTCCGGGATATTAAAACATCGAATGTAACGATCCGGGTACTTCATTAGTTCTTCCTTACGTCGATTTTCGTTAGACACTCGATTTAGCCTAGCTCTACATGGCCTTAGTAGTGCTCACTAGCACTACGCTCCAGCCTCCGCCAAGCTAATTCTATAGTTAGGGGATCTCTCTCCACTGCCCGAGTCAACTTATTTTCTAAGGTCTTGGCCTTAACTAAAGCGAGCCTCTGGTTGTACTTAACAGTGACATCTCTAATACTCACTTTAAGGATGACCTACCACCCCCACTAATGCTAGATGAATTAACTTTACAAACTAGTTTCTGAAGTCTTGTATCTCCAGTAAGGATACATTGAACTTCCACTATCTAGCCAGACTAGGCCTATTACATAACCGTGACCTAGCCATCACCAATTTAAGGAGCTTGAGTCTATGAACACATTTATTCTAATGACGTCAATTTCATCGAATAAGAAGCCCAACTGAATTTGTTGGTGCCTGTTGCTTGATATCGAACACCATGGACATGGTGTCCATTCATAAACTTATTAAATTCATACAATCACTTAGCGTAACAGAACGCCAGTTTTTGTCAGAAATTATGTTAACAAAAATCATGCTTCTTGTACCTGCAGCTACTAATGCGATTAATGAACGTTCTTTTTCCGCATTAAGGAGATTAAAAACATATCTGCGTTCAACCATCGGTGATCAGCGTCTAAATTTCTTAATGATTCTCCCTGTTCATTGGGATTGACTAGACCATCTAGATCTCAACGATATTTGACAGATTTGCCAATATGTAATAAACAAACAGAATCGCCACTGTTTTATTGTGTAAGACTGAAAGAACAAACCATAAACTTTAGCTTTTTTTTAAACATCACCCTTTTACTTTTATTTATAGCCGAGTTATTATTTTATATATAAAACAATATTCGTCAGTGTAACCTTTTCATGTCTGTATCATTTGTTATACTTGTGTAACACAGTAGCGACCTTGGTATATATATATATATATATATATATATATATATATTGTAGTATGAGTGTGTGCAGTTGGAGGTCTAGAGCAGTGTACAATGTCAGATTTCTAAGTGGAAGAAATCCGGTAATTCAAAAATCAATGGGCAAAAGAAAATCTATAGAAACCGATTTGAAATTGTGAAATGCACTGGGTGGGATTGAAATCGAAAATAAATAGTAAAATCAAATAAAAGTCAGCATAACAGAATTCACCTCTCCAACACGTCTGCTAACTCTTTTTCTAGATTCCATATTCACTCCTGATCAGGAAGTGTCAGAAACCCTTCTCACCTTTAATTGAAATATGTTGGCATCAGAAAAACTGAACCATGGATCACTGTTTTGTTAAAAAATGATTACGAATAAATTTGTGAGCTTAGGATATGCTGATATCAGCTTGGGTGTGCCAATATTAGAATGTACAAGATGTGTTTTAGGCTAGAAATAGGGACAAATGGGTCAAATGTTGAAAAATTATTATGAATAGATTTGAGCATTTAAGGTATGCTGATATAAGGGGAAGTAAATCAATACCAGAATATCTATTGTTTTTAAGCCAGAGAATGGGGACCAATGAGAGTCAATGTTTTGTTAAAAAGATAATTACAAATGATTTTGCAAATTGAGAATGATATATAAGATGTGGTTCTCAAGCGAAGATAAGTTGAGGAATTGACCTCAAGCTTGACACTCAAGAAACATGTGCGGCTGCTATCTGGGTCTTTACTCAGTCACTTACCGCTTTGCAGACTTAGTGGTAAATGACCCACTGTTGTTGTTAGAAGTCAAAGGCTATCTACTATTCCAAACTATAAACAACTTACAAGGGAAATGTAGATTTCCGTTGTTGACTTCATGTCGTCCTCTTTTTCAATCTTTAGTAAGTTTGGTCAGAAAATCATGGCCAGTGGAAATGATAATTGTGTCAATGTAAAGGGACATACCTCAGTTTTGAGGTCATAACTTCTTGAGGATTTAAAAGATTTTTTTTTACACCATGTGTATGTCACAACAACAAAATATTGTCCGATGCAATGACATTTTTTTGTGAGAACCCTGCAATGTATTTACACCTTTTTTTAATCATCTGCTAACAGATAGTTTTTCAAAAACATGTAACAAGTCTGTCAGTAAAACTTTCCTCTGAAACACGATAGAAATGTAGAATGGAAAGTGATAAAACTATACTGCACCAAATAGCGAAAGTTTGTGATGCACTAGAAGAGTTAGCTGAATGCACTGATGATACTCAAGCAGAAATTTAAGTGATTATTAGAACTAAAAACCAATCATATGGGATCACAAAATACAATCTGCATCAATGTAATCTGGCCCTTCAGTTTGACCAGAACATATAACATCAGCATTGTGTACTTGGTGACAAAATCTTATGATTTAATTCCACAGGCCATGATTTTCACAAAAATTCCGCTTGCAGCTAGAAGCATACACATTTAAACAAATTTCAATTTGTCATAACTTCTGAATCATTTATTCAATCAAGCTGAAATTTTATATTTTCAAACATTTTTGTTGGTATTAAAAATTCAGTTTTTGGGAAAAGAAAGTATTTGAGTTATTTTCAATAATATTTTTATTTGAATTGAAATAGCTTCCTTTTATGTGAAGAGGAATATCCTTTACTAAATTACAAAACTGAAAAGGATTGTAAGTAAGATGTAAAAATTTAGTGAATATAAGAATGTTTTATTGAAGAGATGTTTTTATTGTTTGTTTAGATAAAGTTAAAGTCCCTTACTTTCTGCTGTACTGATAAAGGAATATCACTTAATTTCTGCTGACATATGTCTTTTTGAAGTTGGGAGTGTGCTTGATACTTTTGCTTTGTAAGAGAGAGGGGAGTTTGCTACAGTCAGATTTCACAGGGTTGTTGGGGTTGGTAGATTGGTGTTTTAAGGCATATCAAACCTTGTGGGTTATTCAATGTTCTTATATATGATTTGTAAGTAAATAGTCAGTAACTTTATTTTTAAACAAGTTGTTAGAACTCATTTATTTGCACACAGTTAAATGGTTTCAAGTATTCCAATCTAACACTAATAATGCTATCTAATATCAATCATTTGTTGCACACATTTAAATGATTTTAAGTACTACAATTCAACATAAGTAATTCTTTTTATCAAGTATTCTAATATAATATAAATAATTTGCTCACAGTTGTATAGTTTCAATAACTAATAACAATAATCCTTAATAAATGATTGAATTATTCTATTTGATCCATAGATGGGACCCTAACAAGTACTACCAATCTAATTTAGTGTGAACCACTGTGTAATGCCAGTGAAGGAGTACTTCACCCAATCTGGCTGCTAGCTGCTAGCTGACAAAGGAAGAGCAGTCATGAAAATGTCCTTTATATTATCTATGAAGCTCAAAATCATGTACAAGAGCCTTTGATGTTTTGGGCATTTTTATTTTTCTAATTAGGTGAAAAAGATATTTATATTTTATTAGATTTGGATGTGATTTCTGTAGAACTGGACAGTTACATTTGTAACTCTTAAGTTGATTTTTTGGTCAGTATAATTTTTTAATGATTTTTGATGCTTCCTTTTGTTTCTTAAAGATTAGGATTTCAAAGAGATGTATCTCAACAGTGCTTCCAAGAACCTATAAATGGAATGATGCTTCTGCCAATAAAGTGTGTTAGTTTAGATGTCATTTTATTTAGAGACTAATCACTTATCTCTCTGTCTATAGAAAATTGCATTGATTTAATTGAAAAATTCACTCATTAAAAAAAGTTACTTTTCCTGCAGGAGCCCCAAAAGTGCAAGTGCATAAAGATGCGTAATATAGTGATACTGATACTATTAAATCTTTTACAGGTTTATAGATATCTAAAAAATGTTACATGTATAGGGAGACAAGAAATAATTCTCTCCTTTAGAAAAATGTGTGTGTCCATTGGGTGCCTTGTGTGGTGTCAAATAACAGTTTAAGAAACCCATTCTTTGAACAAGAGAAAGAATAGTAAAGTCATGTGACTATCTTACTTTTACTTATCAAGTAAGCCTTTTTCATTTTTATAACTCTTCCACATGTTGCTTATTCGTGTAACAATATTTGTACATTTCTACCTGTTCGGGCACATTGTGTAATCTTTCTATTTAATACCATTGGTATATATCTTTAAGAAAAAAAACAAAGACCGGTTAATTCATTTTCTTAAAGAAATATTGCTCTGTAATAAATTACATTGAGCTCTCTACCAGGAAAATTTAAATTTTCAGCTCTTGAATGAATTTCTTGTCCTGAGGGAATTACTCCAAACTCTGTTTTAACCTGACTGAATATTACCTATATATATATATTGTGTATACAAAAGTTAATTATTCTTGCATGAACAAATGCGTTTGTCTTGTCTTTCCTTGCATTGTGTTTAGTATTAATATAAGTATGTCATGGAAATACTAGTGGGAAGAGTGTTCACCAATGGGCTGGGAGACTGGGGTTCAATCCCAGGTTGAATCATACCAAAGACTCAAAAAATGGTACATGATGCCTCCTTGCTCAACACTTAGCATTATAAGGTAGGGATCAAGAGTAAAGTGGAGCAATCCGGGGAAAGGAGAAGCATTCTCCTCTACACCTCAGTGTAGTAGCTAATGCAAAGGAGTCACCAACTTTATTTATGGATATACGAATGCTGATATTAGTCCTTGATTAGGAGGGACTCAACTAAATATCTTCCTAAATACCAAGCATACTAATATGTTTATCTGTTCAACTTTTCAGAGAAATAAGATTTTAAGCTGTCCTATAAAACTTAAATAGCATAATTTGTATCAAGTACTGTAAAAATAAGATCAAAATATAAACTAATACTACTGACTTTTTAAGAATTCAGAAGAAAATTATAATTGTTGCTTTCCTCAGTAAAAAAGTCTACTTTGGTGTACATTGCAATATATTGTTGTGTGAATTGGATAAGACTACAATAGATTACCTCAGTGCATGTGTGTGTTTAGAGGGTTCCCTTTAGGTAAGGAGTCAAATCGGGAGCAATCAATTCAATAAACACTGCTCTTCAGTCAACTCCCTTAAAAATGATGTATGGGGTGCATAATAATGTTGATATTTACTAAGCTTTGCTTAGCACACAGGCCTAAGGTTGCTTACTGTACCTGCTGTTGCTTAAGTGGTTACCCATCTAAATATTTGAAAGGGTCATTGCTGCTTAACTTTGGGGATCTAGCAGGAATCAGTGTTTTCAGTGTAAATTGAATGTGACTTGATGCATAATGTTCGTAATCTCCACAATAACTTTTCCAGAATGGTAACCTCCGCTCACTTGAGTGAGGGAAAATTACCTCAAGCAAAGTCTATAATTACTTTGACAGGCAAATATATTGGTTAATAAAAAAATATTTCCCACCCATTAGTCCCCTAAATTAATTATGCTAAGTTTCAACTGTTCCTTTCTACATTCTACTTTTCTAGTTAAGAAGATTCAGTTAAAAATTAGAAACCATAACAACATTCCATATTCCACAAAACATTCTTAGTAGTAGAGATATTAAAGCAAAATAATGGGAAGAAATCCCATTTTACAGTAACAAATACCAGTCTAGAAAAGAACAAAGATTCCTTAACTAAATGAAGTGTATTAGTTCTAATTAGAAGTAAAAGAATACATTTATAACTTTGAGCATCATAGATTTTGTAAATGTATCAATGTAATGACTCCAGTGGGAATAGAGGGTAAAAACCTTTCATCTGTCATTACAATTCATTACTCTTTTCATCATGGCAAAAATAGAACAGTTGGTGGGTCATACAGCACCACTGACTGCCTATTGCATGTATGTAGCAAGGAACAGGTCATATGGCTAATTAGAAGGCACCACACAACCAATGCTTTTGTGATCCTTTCAAAAATGTATACTCAGAATTTTTCATTTTCAGCTTCTCTTTTCATAGACCCATTAATCAACACATATGTCAGACCTTCTGACCTGACCAGCCATGAAATATAGCCAGCCTCTATAGTTTCAAAAGTTATTCACACAAACAGGTCTATTTAGATCAATATTTGTGCCATATAACAGCTCTACTCACATCCCCAATGGCCATTCATGTTCTATACTTATTGGCCCATTGCCTATCACACATGGCAGAGTTCTTCTCACTGTACTCCACTTGCACTACTAGCCCTGAATTCTACATTTGGCCAGGTTTTCTTGCAATTTTCCGGTCATGTATCTTCTTATCAGTTGTGCATAAGGGTTTTCCACATACTTCATAGGGAACTGGGGCATTGGCCTAATGAGTAGAGTGTTCACCAATGGTCTGGGAGACTGAGGTTCAATCCCAGGTTGAGTCATACAAAAGACTCAAAAAATAGTACTTGATGCTGCCTTGTTTAATACTCAGCATTATAAGGTATGGATCAAGGGTAAAGTAGAACAATCCAGGGAATGGAGTAGCACCCTCCCCTACACCTTGGTGTAGTAGCTATTGAAAAGGGAGCCTTCAAGTCACCCTCGACTTAGGTCGTCAACTTTACTTATGAGGTGCATACGATAAGTTTCCAGACTTTTTCTACAGGCATTTAAAATTATCCTAGACTCTTGAACATTCACTATATCATTGCTATACATCTTATGAGATGACTGACCAATTTTTATGATTTCAGATTCAAATGAACAGCTACAGCAGGAATTCGAATACACCCTACTAAAGCCTGATTGTCACAGCTGGTGAATTTCAAAAATGCAATCTGACACTTTAGAAGAACGATATGCAATAATATTCTGTTTTAAACTTGGAAAAAATGCCACAGAAACATATGGAATACTTCAGACTGCTTTTTGACCATCTTGTATGAATTGAGCATCAGTTTTTGAGTGCTATAAGAGATTCAAGGAAGGCAGGGAATCTGTGAGGGATGATGAGAGGTGTTGGAAGAGTAAGGAAGTCAGAACACCAGAGCTGATTGGCCAAAGAGTTAGGGTTAGGGTTACTATGTTGAGATTTTAAGGGAGTTCAGTAAGAGATTCAATCGAAAGAGGCCAGCACTCTTCAAATTGGGTCAGTAGCATTTCCAGCAGGACAATACACCAGTCCACAACTCCATCCTTGTTACAGACTATTTGACCAAGATGGGCATCAAGACAGTTCCTCAGCCTTCCTATAGTCCAGACCTTGCTCCCTGTGACTTTTGGTTATTCCCTAAGCTCAGAGGCTGTCGTTATGAGACAACTGAGAAGATGAAAGAGGCTATGTCATGTTAGAAAATATATTTTGCCAAGTGAACTCTTGTTAGGCTCTTGCTGTGAAACATGCTTCCTGTAACCTATTTCCTAAAAGAGTTAATGGTTTTATGAATAAAAAGGGAAGTTCGATTTGGTGTCTGACCAGAATTTAGATATATCAAGTAGCAGACTTGTGCCACAAAATCTATGTGTATGAAGAAGGTTGGTGATTCCTGCAAAACTTAAATCATTAATTTTAATCACAAATTACTTTGAAAAAACAAAACAAAACAAAAAACAACAGTAACAACAAAGATCAAATAATTTTACAAGTATCAGCTTTGAAATAATAACACTGAGTTGTTATAGTCACATAGTCACAATACTTCAGAATTTCAAATTAGATCCTTTATTCAATCCATTAGGGTAGACTGTTCTCATTTTGCTTTAATTCTGTGTTAGGCCTACTAAGGAGCTTATCAGCATCTAACATGTGCCAATATTTTTAATTACCTCATTTTCCAATGTTGTTCTTTATTATTCTGATTTCATTTTGTAGGGGTGTGTGACCTCCCTTTTCCCTCCATATATGATCAGCCATACCTGACTTTATAGTCTCTACATAGGCTATGGCTATTTTTCCAGTTTTTTTATAGGAAAGCCAATTTTGCCTTTATATTCTCTATCATAACAGCATGAAATGCTATACACACAGTTCTTGGTCATGTTCATAACTGATGGAGATTTGGTTCGGAATCTCTGTGGTCTGAAACTACTTTTAATACTGTCTCAATGTATGAACTACAGCTCTTTTGAATCTTTTCTGACATACCTCTGATATTATAAGGTAGACAGACCGGTAGTTTTCTGAGATGTTCATCCACCCTTGTATTTTTGCTAATGGAAGTGGGTGTTATTCTTGAAGGGTAGTTGTTACTCCAAAAAGTATTCCAAATATTGATCATCTCTTGTGGCTATATCACCACTTAAAAGTTTGGTTCACTAATGTTGACAATAGAGGATCTTTTTTGTTTACACTGTATGGATGGTGGGAATAGACATTCAAGCATCATTTGGTGAATGTTGGCTTATAATATATACTTGATGACATGAACCTTGCACTGTGTAATTAGTATATCCAGGAAGAGTGGTTTATTGTCCATTTCCTTTTCTAAGAATGTTACCAAATACAACAGATACCTGAAGAAGGTTGGAGGGTTGGATGATAAAAATATTGTTAATATAACAATCAAGATGAGGACAATAGTTTCAATCAATCAATATATAATAATAAAGATAATTCCTTATCTAAGAAATTGAAACAGAAAGAAAATTCATTTGGAAGTTTATTTAAAATAAAGAAAATTTGAGTTAAAATTTTGTATATCAAAAAGAATAATATTTTCTACAATACCTAGAAAATAAACTAATTCAACATCACCATAATGTATTCATTACAAATATTTTATTCACCTCAAAATTGTTCTTATCATGATACGCAATATTAACAAGCAGTACAATCATGCTATATTCCTTATCAGATTGTGGCAATTAATAACTAAATTATTTGTTTATTTGGAAAAAGAATTTTAAAGGATCCAAATAAAAAGAGTAAATTATTTCATAGCCAATCTGGGCTGGCAAGGTTCAGAATGGATGGAATTATTTGGGTTTGATTATATTGTTATTGCAAAAATGTGTTTAATTCTTACCTTAATTAGTATTTTCATATGTGCTATTGATTCAGTAGAAGTTTGTGTAAACGTGAACATTTTCAAAGCAAGTATTTACAACCTTATTGTTTTCTGATGATGTTTAAAGAGGTAACTTACTAAAACTTAGTGAAAATAAAAAGGTAAAAATAGAATAAATGAAAAAAAGAAGATGAAACTCATCAACTAAGATTTAAATTGAGAACATTTTACTTTGGAGGTTTAATGTAAATATTGTCAATAGACTGATAAAAATGGATCAAACTTTGTTTCACGACAAATAAGAAAGTGAAAATAGGAAAGAAAAATATTGAAAATCACTAGATATGGCATTCTCTTGAGGAAATTTGATGCAACCATGAGCTGAAATTTAGTGATCAAAACAAATAGGAGGATAGTAGTGTTAATAATTCATTCAATAATGACAATATTTAACCTCATAGGTTTAGGTAACATTTGTAAAATGTTCGTCTCTATGAGTTGTATGTAGATTAATTTCAAGCTGTAAAATAGAAGATTTGAAATAGGTTAAACAGTAATCATAGTATGAAGATCTCATCTTTTTGAATAAATTAAATTTCATGCAGAATCTATGCTCTATAACAATAGCCTACAGAGAAGATGAGCAAAAATTGATAAATATATCCAACTTACTCAATTGTTTGTTGTGTTCATATAAGATAAACTGTATAAATCTCTCTTAAATAGAATATAGATTATAACTTTCAAATATATATATATATATATATATATATATATATATATATATATATATATATAAACCATGCACTGGGTATATCATGACTTGTTTGAAGTTTCTTTGGGAAAAATATGATCTATATCAATGAACCCCAAGAAAATGATGAACAAAATGTTACTTGTAAGTTATTATAGGTTTCCTGAACTTTTTAGAGCATTTACAGAAATTTATTGCCTAATATATATATATATATATATATATATATATATATATATAACTGGAAAAAACTCAACAAACCATCATTTGCCTATTAAAAATTTATATCAGCTGGCCACTACACATGAGAAACCAAATTCTTCAGATAGCCATCACACAATAGAAAGAAAAAAATTATAAAAATATTCTTTCAATTGATTCTTACCCATTAAAAAAAAATAAAGGAGGAGGAGAGGACAAAAAGATATGGGCTAGAAGTTGGTGTCAAAACCAGATGTAATGTCATCATCTGGTGTCACGTATCCATATGCATCTAAAAAAATTTTTGACATTTTATATATATATATATATATATATATATATATATATATATATATTGCTAAGAACATATTAGTTTTTGAGATAAAAGAATATTAATATTGCAAGGATGAATCATCATGTTGATAATGTTTTTGTCTGGATTTTAAAAATGAGTGGAAACTCATTAAATAAGACT
The DNA here is from genome assembly GCA_963585895.1 of Sepioteuthis lessoniana. Taxonomy (NCBI): domain Eukaryota; kingdom Metazoa; phylum Mollusca; class Cephalopoda; order Myopsida; family Loliginidae; genus Sepioteuthis; species Sepioteuthis lessoniana. The sequence goes on from OY757918.1 coordinate 55,319,004, forward strand.
CTTTATAAAATTAAATCCATTAATAATAACAATAATAATAATGAAATCTCACATTGAGAAAAAGAACTTATGGATACCATGACTAAAAATGACAAGCAAACTATAACCATACCAAATAGCATTTGATATGATTATATACTTAGCATAAATTCCTCTAATTTAAATTTGCTTAAAAAGCTCAATCACATTTCATTTGTAGCATTTACAAGATGATTAATTGCAAATAAATAATTAAATGGAATTATTCTATTATCAACATTTAATAGTTATCTTCCTTGAGAAATTATAAGGACCAGGGTTAATGTGGATGCAGATCCTACATTTTTATTATTATCATTATTAAATTGCAAATTGGGCTGGAAATTGTTTGATATCCTTTTAAGGCCTTTTAACACTGTTGCACTAACAAAAATATTGTTACAATATGACATTTTTTACAGTGTTACATATCTTATTTTTTGATAAGTAAAAATAAGTCTCAGATTTTAAAAATATCTAAGTATAGAAATCACTTTCAATATGTAACAACCATGTTTGATTGGCAATATGTAACCATTCTGCAGCAGTTAAGGCAAAAAATTCTATCTTATTTGTGAAAGATTGGTTGGTTGGTTGTTTGGATTTTATGGCCTATCAACCTTTGTTGGTTATTTAATGCCAAATCCATTTTCATACAAATAATCAGTTCTTTTTCAAACAATTCAGTTTAGTATGAGTGCACAGTTTAATTGTCAAAAACATTTCTATTTCAAGCTATTCAGTTTGGTCAAAGTTCTAATTCAAATAATTCAATTTAGTGTAAGTACAGTTTCAATGTCAAAACAGTTCTATTTCGAGCAATTCAGTTTAGCATAAGTAGACAGTTTAAATGTCAAAACAGTTCAATTTAGCATAAATATGCAGTTTAAATGCAAAAACAGTAAACCCCTACTAAGTTCTATTTGACTCATAGATAGGACCCTTATCAGGTGCAACCACTCCAGGCCAGAGTGGATCCAGGAGTGATGGCAATGAAGGGGTACTCTGCATTCCCTAAAGCTCACCATCTGATTGCTTAGTGTCATATACAGGACAATTTTTGTTTCTTACCTTTCTGCATCACTGGTAATAGATGCAGAGCTCATCTACCAAAGATTTCAAGAAAGATTCATTGCATTTATAATCATATTTTTTCAATTGTTTGGAAATATAAAATCTCCTGTAAGTCTGCAATTAAAAAAAAATGCATAGTAGTTTAAGTATTGATGAAATTTCTTATTTATATGGCCAACAATGATTAGGAGTCAGTCATCCTAAAAAGTTTCCTCTAGTTTATTTTATGAAATTTCTTATCTGAAAAAAATTGAAAAAGGCTTTGTTTTTTTCATTAGTTTTTCAAAATTGTAATTGATCCAGATAAGCATGAGTGATTTGATTGTGTATACAATTATTGTTACCTTATTTGGAAAGATTACCACTTTAATATAGTTTGAAGCATTTGAGGAAAGCACTATTGCCCCTGACAGACCAAAATGAGTTTTAGGTTACTTCTGATTTGATTTAATTTTTACAGACATTTTATGTATCCTTCCCACTTTATATATGTTAATAAAAAGAAACTGAGTAAAGTCCTTCATGAAAAAAAGTAAAGAGCAAAGTGTTTGTAAATTTGATGAGGTTATTTTCTATAGGAATGGTGGAATAGAGAAGATTTGAGACTCAAAAAAGATAAGATGAAGTTCCTCAATTACATTAAGCAGTTAGATATTGGATATTTTTTTGAACATTTTTGGATGAAACTCAGTTCATATTTGGGCTAGATTAGCAGGTGATCATTTATACAAAAGCGATCTTGTGTTGTAAATTATACCATTTTCAAAATCACATTCAAACTACAACTGTTGCTGTCTTGTATGTTGGGGATTTTATTTAAACTTAGTAAATACTAATATTGAGGAAGTCCAATTTGTTAAGCTTATAAACTTAAGTCACCTTCAAAGAACAACAAAACAGCTAAGAAATGTTTTGGTAATTGCTATCAAAATATACTGCAAAATAAAAGTAAAACTTTTTCAACTGAAGACTTTTTCAGTCATGAATAAACAGATGCATCTATCAGACATAGCAAACACCTGCAATGAGATGCTAAATAGCTCTTGTAAATTTAAACTAGCAAATCAAAGTGACATTATTTGTCACTGGTGTTGTAAAAACATGTGAGGTTAGTTTTGAACTGTCCATCCAGGCACAGGTCAACAATATTACATAAGGAGGTTAGCTTCACTGCTCTATAGATTAGATTCCTTCCTAAATGAAAATGTACACTTTATATATAATCAATCAAACACACTGCAAACAATTTTATGCACTATTATTAAACAGCAAAGCACTTGATATACTATTATACATGTTCTTTTCTGGATTTTACATTCTGTATGATAGTTCTTCAATAGTTTTTGTGATTGCCAGATAAAATTCATTTGAAGGCAACAGTACATCTCTCCAATAAATTTTTACCAGTTGGAATTTTTCTCCTAACCCAATCAGTGATTTTATGTCTTTTGTGGTGTTGATAATTGTTTTAATTTTTTTCAATCACAAAAACTGTTGTTATTTATTATATATTTTTTACCTTTTGTAAATCAACCAATGCTTTATACTTCTTGATAAAAGATTTGGAGTCAATTTCTATTTTTAACAGGGAAATTTCCTTGTATTTGTTTTTATTTTCCTTTTTTAGAGCTTTAAAATTGATTTGAGCAAAATTTTCAGCCATAGAAAACAATGAAATAAAACATCCTACAGTGTAAGGCTCAAGTTTTTCATTTTTAAAATGAAAAAATCTAGCCTCAGTAGCAATCCAGTGAACTTGATGAATAGCCTCTGTGGGTTTTAACTATATCTAAATTACTTCATGTTAAGTATTGTAGCAGAAAGAACTTAGTATTTTTGTTTGATGCATTAATTAATTTGACTGTTAGGGTCAATGCATATTTTCACCCAATCAGGATGACTTATCCTATTCAGCCCGGATCATTTTTCCAGGCAGCACCAAATTGGGGAAACCCCGCCAAACATTTTCTCTTCCTCAGAAGCTTTCGAACTGGGCAGATGTAATTTCTGTTCGCTCTCCTTTTAGCAGCAGCATCGCACCACCATGAGGAAAGCCATCTAATTTATGGACCTCTTGAGTCTAGTCTCTTAGACCAAGGGTCCCCAGTTGAATATAAATTAGATGAATTCAATACATCACACAGAGGAACAACTTCAAGTCCCCTCCAGCTTTGGCTATGTCGACTGTGACGCAAAATTTTGCTCCGATAGCCAGCCACTTCATCCCTGGGCAACATTTTCTGGAGAGATTCACGCTTCTCTCCCCAAACGATCAGGACCACACATTCATGGGCGACTACATCATTCCTGTCCTTAACTAGCAAACACGACCTTGGCTACACCTATGGCGACCATATGTCACTCACACAATCAACAATGCCTTAACCTACCGATGCACATTTCGCTCAGGCATTTAGCTGCTAAAATGCCTTCTCAACTCTATAACAACTTCATTTCCTTCCTTCCTTCCTACGAAACTTGCAGCATAAACATAAACCCATTATTCCATGCTGCCATTAAAACCTATCATAAAAACCTTACAGCATCTTTGTCTTCTCACTCCTTTACTTTCCAACAGCATTTAGCAAGGAAATAATAAACAACATAACAACACACGTAACAATATTTCTATGCTAAAGTATAAAGAAGAATGAGTATGTTATTTAACTAGCGTGAAACTATTTCTGCACGAATTGAATGTGTGTAATAAGTTGCTTGCACATCATTAATGTAAACTCCATTTTCCTGTTAGATGAGAATAAAAATTGTAATTAATATATGATGTACAAAATATACAAAGCTATTATGCTTTAACAATAGGAAATAAGACTGAATTGATAATAAAAATCATAACAAGGGATTTTATTTTATATAATTTATATGATTGATATGAATTCAGTTTGTTCATAAAAGTTAAATGTTCATTAGTGAGAATAATGTTATTTGCAGAATTTCAATATATCTATTGATTAGGTCTCTTTAAATATCATGAAATTGACTTTTATATTACATTACATTATACATGTTGGAGAAAAAGATAGTTCTATTGATAATTGTTTCAGAATTTTTAATGAATAGCTTTGTTACAAAAGAACAAATTATGAGGTAACTAATAATAATAGATATCATATGTCTCTAATAAATACTGCCATGATAATTTTATCATAATTAATAACAAAAAAGGAATTTTATTAAATTCATCTGAAAAAATTTTATTAGATTCATCTGAAAATATTTCATGAAATTTTATTAAATTTCATTATTATTATTCTATTAAAAATTTCATGAAATTTTATTAAATTCATCTGAAAAAAAAAAATTCTGTGCATTTGTGTAAAAGATTAGAAGTCATTTGATTCATTCAGGATTATGTAAAAGATTTGCAAAAGATGTCATATATTTAAAAATTGTTTTACAATGACAATTTCTTCCAAAAATACTTTATAAAAATTCTAAAAAAAATATATATATCTTTTCTGAAATCATAAAATAAAATTTAATTTTAATATGATTTATTTTAGCATAAGAAATTAAAAAGTATTGTTTCAAAAAGTATTAAAGTATTTTAATGTTCTATATAACAAGGAAAGATTTTTATCATAAGGGTTTTTGGACTATTGTCTTCATCAGTAAAGACGAAGACAATAGTCCAAAAACCCTTTATGATAAAAATCACCAAGCTTCATCTCAGAAATTTAGACAACTAACAAGGAAAGAAAATTATATACTCACTACTCCTAAAATTGACTTCCATAAAACATTAACCTGTTTTGGATTGGAATTTAGAAATTTATAATAAATGTAAAATGAATTTGCTAAAAGAAAAAAAACTACTAAAATATAGTTTCTATATCAACAGTAAATCAATTTTACTTTAAAACAAAATATGACAGCTGTTTTTGTTTTTTTTTACACTTTTTTGGTGATTAAAAACAAAATAAAAATACCATAAACAATTTTTTGTCAAAATTATCTTAACATGAGTAATTTCGATTCCATACATACAAAATGTTATTTTTCACAGCTGTGAAAATTTTGTAGTTGATAGCCATGATGGTTAAATTAGCTCTAATTCAAATCCAAGCCATCACTGTTTCTTCTTTTTCTGTCTCTCTGTTGGAGGAGAGGATAATCAGAACATGAAGTTCGCTTGATGATATATTCATGTTATCTAATAAGTGACATACATTTTAATTGGACAAAACTGCATTTAACTGTAATGGACTTTCAGAAAAATTGATATTTTCTAACAATGTGAAATGTGTTGATGTATATATACTTTGAATTTGTATTTATTTCCAAAAAAATAGGCAATGCAAACCACTTCCAGTGAAGTTCTCAGAATGATGTGAAAAAAAAGGAATATTATCAAAATCAGTAGCAATTTCTTTTGTTATATTCATCAATCAAGTAATTTTTATGGTTACTTTCATCCTTTATAGGATTTTCATGTGTGTATGCATGTATGTCTATATGCTAAATCTACTTAGTATCTGATCTAAGGTCATGTGGAGGTACAACCCCTTGGAATCAGATATGTATTTACCATAATTGGTAGTGAATAATAAAGTTATAAAAAATATTTTGATATACTTTTAAAAAATATCCATTATAGATTAAAATATTCTAATATATATATATATATATATATATGAGGTGCATACGATAAGTTTCCAGACTTTTTTCGTATGGGCACTTTTATTGATATTACACACATGAAACTCTAGTCCCCTTTGAAGTAATCTCCTCCGGCTGCAATGCATTTGTTGTACCATTCCAACTACTTCTGGAAGGCCCCATGGAAGTCCTCTTGTGTGAGCATGTCAATGACCTTAGTCACAGCCTCTTTCATCACTTCAATTGTCTCATAACGACAGCCTCTGAGCTTAGGGAATAACCAAAAGTCACAGGGAGCAAGGTCTGGACTATAGGAAGGCTGAGGAACTGTCTTGATGCCCATCTTGGTCAAATAGTCTGTGACAAGGATGGAGTTGTGGACTGGTGTATTGTCCTGCTGGAAATGCTACTGACCCAATTTGAAGAGTGCTGGCCTCTTCCGACGGAATCTTTTACTGAACTCCCTTAAAATCTCAACATAGTAACCCTAACCCTAACTCTTTGGCCAATCAGCTCTGGTGTTCTGACTTCCTTACTCCTCCAACACCTCTCATCATCCCTCACAGATTCCCTGCCTTCCTTGAATCTCTTATGGCACTCAAAAACTGATGCTCAATTCATGCAAGATGGTCGAAAAGCAGTCTGAAGCATTCCATACGTTTCTGTGGCATTTTTTCCAAGTTTAAAACAGAATATTATTACATATCGTTTTTCTAAAGTGTCAGATCACATTTTTGAAATTCACCAGCTGTAATAATTGAGCTTTAGTAGGGTGTATTCGAATTCCTGCTGTAGCTGTTCATTTGAATCTGAAATCATAAAACTTGGTTAGTTATCTCATAAGATGTATAACAATAACATAGTGAATTTTCAAGAGTCTAGGATAATTTTAAATGCCTGTAGAAAAATTCTGGAAACTTATTGTATGCACCTCGTGTATATATGTTTAAATACAGTAAAATACTGCTGGAGAATCTTGAGTTATTAGTAATGAAGCTTTAACCCCAAAACATGCTTGGCTCCAAGATCATCATTTGATGAAGCTTTTATTAATGATACCACTGATTTTGTCTTTGTGGTAGAAGTTGTATGAATTTATATACATTGAAATTCTAAAGCATACTATAATGTTTGAATTGTGTACACATTCATATATAGTTATATTTATCATTTTGTAGTTCAAGAGAAAACTGCGCAGTTGAAATGAAGTGGATTTTGTGTCTCTATAACTTATATGATGTGTTATTAGTTTATCAATTTTAATCGATGTAAAAAAGTAAAGATACAAAATATCTTTAAAAATGTCTGTAGACAGTGGTTCCACTGAAAAATGACCATTAGAAAAGCTATGAAAGATAGTATTAACTATAAGGAGATGAATGAATAGTCCATCAGAGATGCATTACTGAATTCATATTTATCTGAACTCAGTAAGGCAAAAATCATTAATCTGATATAGTAAAAAGTAAAAGTTAGCGACCATAGTCGAGGGTGACCCGAAGGCTCCCTTTTCGATAGCTACTACACCTACGTGTAGGGGAGGGCGCTACTCCATTCCCAGGATTGCTCCACTTTACCCTTGAACCGTACCTTATAATGCTGAGTGTTAAGCAAGGTGGTATCAAGTACCATTTTTAAAGTCTTTGGTATGACTCGACCTGGGATTGAACCCAGGTCTCCTGAAGGTGTACATATAAAAAGGAAAAAATTCAAGTCTCACATATTAAATTCAAAAGTTTTAGATTTAGAACTTAAAATATTAGACAGCAAATTACTACCATTACATGTTCAGCAATCTCATTTTCAAATTCAATAATTTTGTATTTCATATAAATTATTAATAGACTGATATTAATATATATTGCTTTTTCATTCTGAATTAAAATCTTAACATTGGGTAACTCTTTCAAACCCTGTTTGTTGGCAAAATCCACCATTTTCAAGTTTGTAGGAATACATTATATATTCTTTGCTATCTAGGTCATGTACATTGTTACAAAGTATTTAAGTACTTGTTAAATCTACAAGAGGTAAAGATATCAACATATTTGTAAACATATATCATGAGGTTCATCAAGAACATGTTGACCATACATTTCTTCTCTTTTTCTGTGCAGTACAATAACATTTGTGAAAAGTGTGACTGACTATACATATGTATTTATCTTTCTTTCATTTTGCTTTTTTTTATCTTACTTACAGCATCCTCTTCAACTTTCTTTTTTTTTTCCCTCTCCATCATACACCTTCAGTTCAGCTTTTTGTTGTCTTATGTTACCTGCCAGCCTCTTGCTGGAAATGAGAATGTACAAATAAACCAGTTGGTAGCTTAGGCAGGTAAGGTCAGGTAGGTGAATAGATAAGACAGGTAGGTAGTTTGATAAGTTGATATAATCTAAGTGAAGGCTAACCTTAAAGAAAACTTGGTGAAAGATCAAGAGATTTTTTGTACAAGAAAGACTTGATCTGAAAAGCAAAATAATAGGAAAACTTGAAATCAGGCCATTTAAAAATTAGTTTAAGATGTAAAATATGCCAAATGAATATTAAAGAAATTCTTTACCTACAAGTATAAATTGTTTCATACAGTCTCATTTCAACCACCAGACTGTCTCTAAAATAGTTTAGGTATTTCTGTTTTATTTATATATAATATACTTTAAAAGTTTTGTTTACTTGAAATTATAGAACTTAAAAAGTATTGTATTTCCCAACTTTGATGATGGTAACTATTTACAAAAATTAGTTTTTAAAAAATTTACCCTCTGTCTTGCATGCAAAAAAATTATGTTTAACATATCTAAAACATGTCTAAAACAACACTTACATATTTTGATACTAGAAAGCAATACAAGCTTTTGCATTTGACTACAGAATTAATGTAAAACTACAGCTTGATTAGTGGAAGAGAATTTGAGGTCATGGAATGGAAAAGTACTGGTTTATTATGGGTGAGTTATAAAAAATATATCATTTCTTTTTGAGAAAGGATATATTTTCATAACTCATCTATTTAGGCTGAAATTGTTTGTTTTTTATTAGGATAAAAAGAAAAAGTAATTTTCATTATGATAAACAAGCAAGAAAATCTTTATAAATCCCTTAGCAAGTCTCAAAATATTTTGGTAAGTGGTAGTACACTTGCCTTATTTTTTCTCTTCAAGAAGAACATTTCTGTTTTATTTGTAAACAATGAAGATTCTCTTTACAAATTTTGCTGATATATCTGAAATGTAACTTGAAAAAATTCTGGACCAAATATGAGCAATGTCTCATTTATACAAAATTATTATTCAAACTTGAATTCATAATGTATATTTTTACAATACAAATGTATCCTAATTTACTTAAGAAAATACTTATATTACAAATTCAACAACATTAAAGGGTTTAACGTTTAAACAATTCGAAACAAATTGCCAAGCTTTTAAACACCAGAAATAAGAAGACTGAAATTATCATGACTGGCTGCTGTAAGCATGGATGCATGTGAAAAATTTACCAATTCTGAGACTTGAATCACAGCCAGATTGTCAAGAAAGGAATAAATTTACATGAGCTAGGATACATCATGTCAGGGTAAAAGAGAAGGTAAATATTTACAGCATTTTCATGTTTCATGCTGAAATTGATTCAAATAGAGTAATAAAAAAGTTCTCACTCTTAGCTAAAGAGATTACAGAAGTCCATAGCAAAATCAATTGATACAATTGTGTCTTGATTAAGTACAAATACTAAGAAGCATCTAATTTTAGTTATTGGTAATAATTATATTTAAAAAATTAGTTGTCTAAAAGGGTTAAAAAAGTACATAACCATGCATAGATAATATACATAAACAATTGATACTCAACATAATGATGCGAGAACATTTGCTATAATGGTTAACATGCTAGTCTTCTGGACCACTGTCAGTACAGAGTTAAATTCTTCAAGAGTATTCTCAGTATTGTGGTGCTAAGCTAAATGTAGTATTTTCTCCACTATGACTCTCAAAAAAGCAAATATGACTCAAATAGTTGAATAAATAACAACATTCTGAGAAATCTAAACAACTTAGGCTTACTCCGGCATACATGCAAGATGGAAAGTAACATAATTTCAAATTAAGGTAAAATGCGCATCTTCTTTAAAGTTTATAAATCAGTAAAATTAAAAGAAAAAGGAGCCTTACTGGTAAGGTATAATAAACATCAGAAACCAAACCTTCAGCACCAATATAATGAACTTTGAAAAAAAAAAAAAAAAAAAAAAGGCTGTTGTCTCACAAAAGATGTATAAGTGCTTAACTGTTCAGTTAATGATGTGAACAGCTAGACTCCTTACAAAAATAAATATCTTCTGTTTATTTCTTTTTTTTTAAATAATGTCTATTTTATAATTTTTGTTTTCAATTAAAAATTTACACAGAACATTCTTATTATAGAAGATTTTTGTTCACAATGATGAAAGCTTGTGTAGGGTCAGCTACACTTTTTGAGATGAGCTGATAACTAAAGAATGGTACACCAGAGTGGCACAGATTCTTCAAACAACACTCATATAGTTTTGAATTAAGAGTTTTTCTTCTTCTCTACTGGTTGCCCAACTACTTACCCAAAGCTAGGAGGGTAGAAGAGGATTCATGCCTTTTCAAAGGGTATAAAACAAAGTGAAACACAGTTTTGTCCTGGATTTAAAGTTGGCCTGTCTAGTCCATTTCCTATGATAGCCATGACACCAATCGCACCAAATAAAGTATGAAATAATTATTTTGTATATACTAAACTTACAAAAAGTTTGTAGTTGTCTAAAAAATATATAATCTCAGCATATATAGTATATATACTTATAACAATACAGTTTATAGCTGGTATATACTGAAGTACAATGGTTAAGAAGTTCATCTGGCAGACCATTTAGATAGTACAGAGAGCTTGATCCTTACTGGGTGCCTCACTAGTTTAGTTTTCTGTCAAACTAAGCTTAATAAATATTCAAATAATTTATAGCAGTCCAAAAAATGAACTATAGATTGTTATATGTAATGTTTAAATTGAAAAGCATTGTTTTTTATGTCTCCTTGACAGCATCCTGTTCAATTTGGGATGGTGCTGGCAAGTGATAAACATATGACAGGAAATCTTCCTTCTCTTTATAAAGAGGGGCGAGTCCCCATTGCATAAAGTGCTAGACTTGCAGCCCCAAAGTAAGTGAGTTAGAACTCAAGTTGCACAATTACATTCACTTTTGGACTAATACCCTTGGGAAAGGTATGACCCTTCTTATCCTTCCAGCTATGGTTTAAATAGTATCATAGCTGTTTCTATTCAAGGATGGCTTTGGCATTAAATAACCCATGAAGGTTTGATAAACAAAGAAACCAAATGAAACCAAACCAAGTAAGGAGGAAGAAGATGAGGAGGAAGTTATGCATTTGAATTTTTTAAAGGAGAATACTCATAGCAATTTATCATCCAAAAATCTATTAATATAAAAATTAAAAATGTGCTGTGCAATTGTAATGAATGTATATCCTTTTTGTTTTGACTATCCTGCAATAGTTTACTACAGATTATCTTATTTGGATTTCATAAGAAATATACAACATGATAAAGTTATAATACAAGCTGAAATACTCATCAAAATAGGGTAAGAGATCAAAACTTAGTCGGTTGGTTGGTTTTATGGCATTTCAATCCTTGTTATGTTATTTAATGCCAAAGTCTTTTAGAGGCAATCATGATTTCAAGCATGTATTCTGATTTAATAATAATTATTATTTGTGAACAATTATAGCTTCAAATAATTATCCTTAGTACAAATAATTTGCACAGGTTTAAGAAGTTACTTCTTATATAATACTAATAATTTGCAAATAATTATATATCTTCAATATTCCAATCTAAAAGATATTAATTTACTAGCCTTTATATGACTTTGATTGGTTTTGTTTTCTTTTATGGCATATCAACTATTGTTGGTTATTTACCGCCAAATCCTGTTTTTACATATATATTAAATATATTATTTGTAAACACATTTTGTAGATACACACTGTTAAATGACCAAACAGTTCTATTTCTAACTATTCACTTTAGCATAAGTCAACAAAGCTAAATGGTTCCAAATATTACAATGTATCACTAACAATTCAATTAAACATTAGTCATTTGTTTATACACAGTTAATCAGTTCTATTTCTAACAATTCAATTTTCCATAAGTTGTTTGTTTTCTCTCAGTTTAAATGTCAAACAGTTCAAGTGGACCTGGGAGTGATGGCCATGAAGGGGTACTCTGCATTCCCCAAAGCTCCAGCATTACTGGAGCCTCACTATCAAATGGTTTAGTGTCATATTCAGGACACTTGCTGGGGGGGCTTACCCCTCTGCAGAGATGCACTTGGTGTATTCTAATATGGCTTTAAGTAATTATTCCTATCTAATACGAATAATTTGTAAACGATTATATGGTTTCAAGTATTCCTATCTAATATTAATAATTTGCAAACAATTAAATATAGTTTCCAATCTTTGCAAACAGGTGAATACATCATTCTTAGTTACAATGTTTTATGGGCCAATCCATTAATGAAGAAGAAAATCATTCTAAACATCATCTCAGACAGATCTATTTGTCCAAATATCATAAATGGGATCCTAATAGATACAATATGTTTGGGTCAGAGTGAACCTGGGAGTGATGGTAGCCAAACAGTGATTCCACACTCTGTAGAGCTTCAGAACTGAAGCCTTACAACTGGATGCTGAATACCCTTTTGTGTGGAGTGATGGGTAGGGGGTCTTACCACTTTTTAGGGGATGCAGTTAATGTATTCTAAGCCTGCAGACAAACCATCAAAACTTGTATCACAAAGACTAACAAACAAATACAAAATGAATAAATTCCTTCTACTTATTTCATTTTTCTAAACAATGTTTATTTCATAATCTTTATTATCAGTTGAAAATTTATATCAATGGTAATAATATTATAAAAGATAAGTCCACATAACAGAAAATGAATTTAACATATTTTTGATACTATGAAATCAATATTGTTCAATGAAATATTTTAAAGACATTTATTGATTTAAACATTTTTTGCCATGATTGTTTAACAACTTATGAATAATTAGTTTAGTAATTATTATTTTTTTTTTTTTAAATCAAATTCTGCATGATTAAGCACATCTTGCAGCTGCATGGCTTCCCACTTATTGTCAGAGACTCCATTTCAATGAAAGCTTCCTTTTTGCTATAAGAAACAAAACTTAATCTAAAAATCTTCCCCGAGGTCTAATTAATAAGTATGCCAAATTTGATAGTTTTAAATCAAATCATTTGACTGAAAGAACAGACAATTGCTTCCTAATTATTGATATACATGACAAACCTAAAACTTATGTACTGATCATGTTTTCCAAGTTGAAATGTAAAAAAGAGAAAAATGTAAAATGCAATCTATTGAGTGCAATGTTAGTGCTTCACCAAACAGATATATGTACCTGCAGAGGTTCTATGAACAAACATTACTTCAAAAATTTATTAAGGTTAGCAGCAAATTGCCTAAATTAATGAGTATGACAGTAAACTGCATCACATATTGAGGAGCTTTAGGGAATATGGAGTCACATCCTCATTACCATTACTCCCAGGTCCACTTTGATTCAGAGTTGTAGTACCTGTTAGGGTCCCATCTATGAGTTAAGTAGATTTGTTTGAGAAGATCAATGTTTAAAATGGTTGTGAAGATACATTTTGTACCATATATTTGGAAACCATCATTGTTAAACTGACTTCAGCATTAAATAACCCAACAATGGTTGGCATGCCATAAAACCAACCCACCAACCAACCAACCACCTAAATAAATACTGACAGTTTGGTATAATTCACAGATATGTGAAAGGTAATCAAAAGAAATACTGTAAACTCAAATTTTTGAGAGGAAATTAACTCTACTCAGTTAAACCATTAAAAAGTATTTCAACAGATATTCCTGATGAATGGAATTTAATATAATAATTTTGCAATGTATTACAAAAAGAAGAACTATATATATATATATATATATATATATATATATATATATATTATATAAATAAAATGTAACTGGAAGAAAACTCAACCATGGTTAAAGTGCCATTATATATTTATTTCAATGAAGAATATTATCTTCACCTCTTCAGATGACATAGGGTCAAATGTACTAACTGTGAAGTTTTGATTTTTTGAAATCAGAGAGGATTTATTTGCCTTGAAAATCAGCTTTTGACATTCTTGCTTTACCTTAAAACTAGGGACAAATTTACAATTGTTTCGATCCCTAAGGTCACTCTTAATATCATTGGATGGATGGATGGTCATCAGTGTGCTGATTATTTCCTTTTTTGGCATTTCGCAGGGTAATTAAGGTTATTTGTAGGTGCCCATCTCCTCTCTAAGTAACATGTGACTGGGTGTCAGCAGCAGTTAACAATCCCTGATCTAATAGGATAAATGATATATTACCAAATAAGATAGAAATATGTATGAATTTTTAAATGGGTAAACATTAGTTGGATAGAATTGAAGTTTCCTAAACTATGAGAGCGGTTCAAGCATTATTATTTGAGCAATTTTGAGCAAAGCGTATTTTCTTCAAACATCCAACTCATACAAATTAAATAAATCACATGAGAAGTTATAGTTTTATCTGAAAACAATGTTTAAAATTTGTAAATTGTAAGTAAATTCTTTTAATTAGTAATCCAACAGTAATGAAATGACCACTATTAATAAAAGTCAATTGGACTTTATTCACACCAACCTACATAATGGAATGAAATAAAAAGTCAATGCACATAAGAGTTAGGAGTTCCTTACTTGCTCAAGTAGTGATTTGTAAGCATTCATATAGTGCTCACAATTTCACCATTTGATAAGGGGAGGTCACTTGTTATATAATTTTAACAATTTTCCCTGCCTCATAGTGTTCAGTAATCTTAACAATATATTCAAGATCTGGTGACTTATTCTTTAGACTAGAAAGCCTTATGTCTTATGCATTTTCTTCAACTCAATGGTAATTATTAATGAGCTACAGTGCAATACAATATCAGTGGTTTAGTTGTTAACACATTGATTAGTAAAAATCTGCTAATTCCAATTACCAAATCAATTTTTCCACTTTTAATTTTGGATTTAAATTAGTGAAAAGAAAAATGTAACTGACTGCTCATCTGTAAGAATTATAAAGTTTAAAACTAAATGTTATGAACTTCACTATTTTCTAATACAATCTATAATGGTGGCTACTTTTCACTCAGTTATAGTTTTCTTTCACATGTTTGCAGCTGCAGATAATGATCTTGAGTTGAAAGTTAATGGTTATCTGTCCTGAGAGAATGTACCACCTAATTTCCATATCAGACTCATTAGTTTTTGGTCACAATTGAAAGTGCAAGATAGCCAATTATAAAAGTTCTTTAAGTGTGACTATTGTGTCTTACATAATTTATGATAATTTTTCAGTTTGCGATATGTCCTTGTATCAAAGTTTTTATGTGTAAATGTTGCTATGAGGATCCATTTAATACATTAGCTTATAAAGGAAATGTGGAATTTCAAATTAGCTGGAATTTTGAAGTTCATTAAAGTTTTATGTCTTTTCAAATTTTCCTGGAATGCATCATTTTTGGTTATATGACTTGGAAACTACTTAAAATTGAAGCTGACAGTTTTCTTTATTGGCAATTTTTGTGAATTTAGTTAAATTTTAATGTTTTTTTAGGGTGAGTCGGTAGGTTTTATTTAGATTATAATCAGAAATAAATTAGTCCTTGTGAATAAACTGGAACTTTGTTAATACATCTAAAGAAAAGCTTTTAAATTCACAAAGTTTACCTCAAGTTTCAAAGACCATTAAATGGTATTTAGTGAGGAAAAGAGGCTGATAAGTGTTATGCCAATCTATTATAGTGAAAATAGAATTCTGAATAACATTTAAGATTGTTAGTTGAAGGCATAGAATATGCATCAAGTTGTGCATATTTATCTATAATTTTGGAATAGTCAATTATGTTGTCTCTCTGTTATTGAAGACAATTCATTGAACTTTTTATGGATTTTGACTTTTCTGAATTAAATTCTCTTTTATTTGATGTCTAATTTCATTATTTATGAAATCTGTTTCTCTTGTCTAGATATGTTTTCATAGATAAGGGTTTTCATTACAAAAAAGTAGTATCATTGTATTTAAAATGATACTGGCAGCAAATTAATACCTAATTTGATATTAAATTTTTTGTACAGTCACATAAGACATCTTTTTTATTGGTTTATTTAATGGTATATAAAGTCTTTATAGATTATTTAATGATAAATTTAATTCATTTGTAAATGTTTAATTTTAATCATAACTATATTTTCAATAAGTAAGTAAAGTTGGCGACCATAGTCAAAGGTGACCCAAAGGCTCCCTTTAAAATAGCTACTACATCGAGGTGTAGGGGAAGGGCACTACTCTTTTCTTTGGATTGCTCCACTTTACCCTTGATCCCTACCTTATAATTCTGAGAACTAAGCAAGGGGGCATCAAGTACCATTTTTTGAGTCTTTGGTATGACTCGACCTGGGATTGAACCCCGGTCTCCCAGGCTATTGGCAAACATGCTAACCGCTAGCCCAATAGACTGACCTAATTGGTAGAGTGTTTGCCAATGGCCTGGAAGACTGGGATTCAATCCCAGGTCGTGTCATACCAAAGACCCAAAAAATGGTACTTGATGCCTCTTTGCTTAACACTCAGCATTATAAAGTACAGATCAAGGGTAAAGTGGAGCAATCCAGGGAAAGGAGTAGCGCCCTACCATACACCTTAGTGTAGTAGCTATTTATCTATAATCATTTGTTTGCACACAGTTATTTATCAAATAATCCTATAATACAAATATTTACATACAGTTGTATGGTTTCAAGTGTTCCTATCTTATACTAATATTCTATACATAATTATATGGTCCCAAATAACTATTCCTATTTAATAATAATCACCCTTTGTTTGTACAGTTATATGGTTTCAAGCATTCCTATCCAATACTAATGATTTTCTAACAGATCTATTTGACCCACTCTCCAAAGGTCCAGAACTGGAGCCTCACCAATGCATGCAATTTAGTGTCATAACCAGATCAAACATTTTTGGAAGGCGGAGAGGGGCTTATCCCTCTGTAGGAAGTGTAGTTGGTGTAGTTTAAGCCCTGCTGATAAGGTGAGATATTTTTTCTAAAGGTGAGATGTTTTGTAAATATGATATTAACAATGCTATCTGGTGAAGGTTGCAGTTCAATATCAACTACATGTAAATTACAAGGATACTTACTACAGCTTAACACTTTGTACCTGGTCATGGTTAATGGAATTAGAACAATCTACCCCAGAGGATTTGGTTTGAAGTTCTGTTTAGGCTCCCGTGTTCAACATGAAATACCTGATGATAGCTGAAGGACATATCAGCCAAAATGTTGTGTGCTTAAAAATGAAGATGACAGTCTGAATTTTCTGTCATTGATATTTTGGATTTTATTTTAAATAAGGAAGAAAATAATAAATGTTTTCTCTATTTATTCTCTTTATATTAAGAAATGAATTTTAAAAAATTGTGCTTTTTTACCATATAGAATAGATTTGCTTTCTTCTGCATCTAACTTTGTGTCACACTTACTCTGTCATGATTTATCAGATTAAAAAATCTTTAACTGATATTGCCTAGTTGTCAAAACAAGAGAGATAAACGTACTCTGCTATTCAAAACATTCTTTTACAAACTGACTGAACCTTTCCCCTCATCTACCTTAGTAGCAGTATGAACTGAATACTTTCATGTCAGTTCCCTAATCTTTGCTGTTATCAGAGAGACTTGAGAGTGAAGAAAGAAAAGGTTTTCTTCAATAACATTTTGTCATTTGCGATCCACATCAAGAAATTGTTTAGCCTTTTCTTCACATTTTTTGAGTAAGCTTGTTTCAGTTTGGCAGCTCCCATCTCCTTTCTAACAACTAAAAACCATAGATTTGTGTATGAATCACTCTTGCTTTGCTGTCTGAATTTGTATTTTTTGTCGGAAAAACTTGATATCTGAAGAAAGGGATCCAAAAATAACACAATAAAAGAATACATGATGATTTTAGTTTATTTTCTAGTTATATAACGTATGTCTGGACCAGTAACAAAATGCATCAAAACCATTTAAATTGATCAACAAAATTTACAGAAGGTATATAATTTACTGTTGCAAATATGCAACAACTAGCCTTAGAGGGGTAATGTTAGATGTTGAGTATGTACATTTTGATATTATATCCATTAATATATTTGCTTTTATTTGATTAAAAAAGTAATACATTTTCTTTCATCCTGTGATATGAATAAAATTTTCCAAATAAATAATAAACAAATAATCACATTTTGATTTCATTCGTTGAAACTTGTTTTCCTCTTGGAAATTCAAAATTTTTTGATACTTGAAATTTTACCAAGCCAGCAATTTACTGCAGCTTTGCTTTTTTTTCCCCTCCCACTTTAATGTTACCAATCCTGCACCTGTGCAAATGTACAGGAAATAGCCTATATGGGAATTATGGGTAGTGAGAAGTAACTTAGTCAAGAGATTTTGCTAATGACATCCACCTGACACTTTATGAGCTCTAATCAAGACTATTCCAAGGCCTGGTAAGCATGTAGATGTAGTCTGACTGAAGGTGGATATATGATGACCTAAACAGTGAGAAAATATGTAGAAAGGAATTAATTAGCAATTATAACTAGAAATTAATTATTTCTTACTGATCAGAAAGCAGAGAAAATGTAAAATTAAAAAGTGATTTCAACTTTTATAAAAATATCAATTAACAAAGTATAATAGTTTTAAAAAATTAATTAGGCCAAGAAAAATGATAATTCAGATAGTATTCAAAAGTTTTTTTCAATTATTTAAAAAAAATCATATTTATAGCCTGATCTTTCATGTACATTGCCTTTTCTTCACTGAATTTAAAGAAAATACTTACAATGAAAAAAATTTTAAGAAAACTTCAAAGGCTTTACTGGTGGTTCTTTATTTGCCTTTTAAGATTCAAAACAAACCATAATGAAATGATGCATTTCAGAAACTAACAAAGATGTTTTTTATATGATTTCTGCAAGCCTTAAGTTTGAAAACATTAGATAATGTTGAACAGAATTTTTACATCATCAATATGTATTTCTTAAAAAACCAAACAAAAAACAAATTCTCTATATCCTTAACCATAAAAAGCTGTATTAGTAAATATTTCCTCCTCTCAGGGAAATTTTTTTTCGTCGAAAAAAGCAAAAAAAGCAAGTGACATTTTAATATCTTTAGAGATACTAGTTTCAAAGTGATCAAATGTTTGTAATGTTACTTCATCTAACAAATATCTACATTTTCAGCAATTATGTCTAAGATCAAAGTTATTCTTCAAATCAACAGTCAATTTAAATGATTGATTGGTTGGTGTTTTATGGCATATCAACCTTGGTGGGTTATTTAATGCCAAATTCTGTTTGTATTTGATTAAACAAGTTAGAGCTAATTTGTCTGCACACAGTTAAATGGTTCCAAGTATTGCAATCAAACACTAATAATTCTATTTATCAAGTATTCCTATATTATATAAATAATTTGGATTTCAAATAACTAATAATAATCCAAAGCAAGTGATTGAATAATTCTATTTGATTCATAAATGTGAAACTAACAAGTACTACCTCTCCAGATCAGAGTGGACCTAGGAATAATGGTAATGAAGGGGTACTTCACACTGACCTTCAGTCACTGCCTTCTAGAATTGAGCATTGTTTACCACAAGACCAAAATGAAGAATCACATGTGTAATTGGGCTTGAAATGACCAGCCAATTGATCAGACCAGACTTCTCTGACTGTCCATCTAACCTGATAAGGGCCAAAGTTGAGTGTTCAGTTGCCAAGTCACAGACTGCTCAGCCACCAGGATCCTGTCCTCAAGTGTTAGGAGTTGTCACCCACTGCCAATAGGATGACTTGTTGGAGGGGATGTCTTACCACTTGGCAGAAGTGCAGTTGATATATTCTATAGCTCCAGCTGACAGGACTTTCAATTGAAGAATTTTAATTCAGTGCACTAAACACGAATAATGTGTATGATACTTATAAATATGGTTTTTAAAATGTCATGAAATAAAACTTTTGAAAATATTCAACAAATATTGAGAAACATTTTTAGAAAGGGACTTGTGACTAATATTCAATAATTGGCTAATCACCAACTAAAACTATTACTAGGAATTATTTCTTATTGATCAGAAAGCAGGGAAAATGAAACCTGTATGAATCAGTTAGAAAGGGATTTCTACTTTTACAAAAAATACTCATCAAAAATCGTAAAAGACATTAAGAGAAAAATGGTGGGGGTCAGAAAAGGTAATTGTTGCAGGAAGTAGCAAGTCAAATATTTAATCACTTGACCAAACCTAAAAACTCGTATTCCAAAGATTTTCTTTTTTATTCGTAAAGATTGCCCCTGAGAGGAGGAAATATTTACTGATACAGCATTTTTTTTATGGATTTGAAAAAAAAAAAAAAATTAAATAAATATATAGTGGTGATTTTAAAATTATTCAACAAATATCTGATATATTGGTACATCACAAAATAATTTTAAAGCTTTTGTTTCTACATTCCTCTGGTTCAGGTTATAATCAGTTGGTTAGCAAGAGAGTAGTGTCAATATTTTAGTTGCGCTAATTTCACAATGACAATCTACTAAGTAATAGACAAAATCAAAGAATTTCAAAGAAAACTTAAGAATTGTATGGATTAAACCCCCATTCCCCATAATGTCATTGTCTTTCAATGATTGCTATAGACACGAATGTTTCTAGTGTCTCACGCGAGTTTATTTTCTTTCGTTTATGCCCTGGAGCTTTGAAGAGAAAATAGATAAATGAAAAGGGAAATTTTGATTACTTTTTAATTTCAATGTGGATATTATTTTCACATCTCTGTCGTCCGGTTGTGTATCTCTACCAGACGTTTTGGTTGCACTATGATTTCAAAGACGAAAATAAATCACTCCCGTAATTTAAAATTAAATACAATTATAAATCTAAAGCAATATTTTGTTTCAATAAATATTTTCATAAACTTTTCTTACAACAACTCTTCAATGAGTTTGTTTATTATCGTTTGTTTTTTGTTTAATTTTTAAAAATTTTTTTACGAGAGCAAATATAGGATACACATTTCTGTAGTTTTAGATAAATCAACTCAGAACACGAAGATAGGAATATTCCAGAAGAAAAAAAGGATCAAAATCTCACATAGAAGTTATACTCTTCTATTTTTAAGCCAATCAGCGAAGGACACAGAATAGAATATTCTAGAAAAAGCAGATCAAAAACTAACTTGTAGAAAAATTTGTCACAGAAACAAAAATAGTTGGGTTCCAATGTAAATAAGTAATTTCTGTGATCTGATAGGTTAAGACAGGTCATGGGTTGCGTTTTCGCTGACGTCCGCGCATTTGAACTTAATTTGACCTGTAATAAACTTAAAATATTTTATTTTGATCCACTTTTATTTTACCCCAAAGTATAAATAGCAAAGTTTTTTTAGTTCAAATACAGAGACCGGCGAATCCGCTGACAGTCACATCGACACGATAGATTGACGCCAGATGACCCGCTAATATAAACGACAGTTAAGTGTCCAAAAAAACTCATACATACCAAGACACACGTATATATATATATATACACATTGTATGTGAGTACAAACCTATGTTCTCTTTTTAATTCAGACATACTCATACATATACACACATTCAATTTAACAGAGAACATTCGTGTTTTACACGCACACCTTTTGTATAATCATTGCCATTGTCGAATTGATAAAATATAAAGTTGTTTTTCTTAATTTTTTTTTTTTTTTTTTTTTGTCAAATTTCTCGTGTCTACATTGCTTGTGCAAATTTGTGTTGAATTATCGAGGAACTAACACCCGAAAGTTTACTTTTCGTGGAACCTATTCCTCCACACAAACCTTTTCTTATACACCCCTTGACAAAAATATAAGACCACCCTCAAAATGAAGAAAAAGATATTGTTTACAATTTTCATATATCTGAAAGATAAGGCAGACAAATATGAATTTCAATTCATTTGTATATGTATATTAGCATTTATGCTTAATTAAAAAAATATTCTTTTGGCATAAATATAAGACGAATAAGCAGAATATATAGAGGCAAATTTTATTTGATAACAAAAAATTCGGCAAGGTATACTATCAACTAGATCGCATTTTTTAAGTTCAGAAATTGTTGAGTACTGTCGACCTCCTGCATAAACTTTTGCAAAACTCAATCTCCACAAATTTTCTTAAAGATTGAGGCCTGGAGAGTACACTGGGTGGTCAAGAATTTTTTTTTTTTGTTCACGCAAGTGCTTCTTTCTTATGTATGCATTGGGATAGCAGCATTATCTTGCTGAAAAATCCATCTTTCTCCACATAGACGACGCCCTTCTTGTGCGAGAGATAAATCATTTAGCATCTTCACATTATCTACTTTTTGTCGACCACTGACAAATTGTAGTTTAAGTTTTCCTGAAGATGAGAAGCCTATCCCCTCAGATAATAAGAGATGCTCCTCCACTATGCTTTGTTGAGTAATTCTCTTCTGGAAAATATTTTGCGCGCCAGTACTTCTGAAAGCCATCTGGATCATCAAAATTTAATTTCTTTTCGCCATTCTTTGGCACTCTTGGTTTGGTTTTGGAACTGCCTGTCGCGTTGGGCTTCGGCCCTGCGACAGGACCCACCTTAAAAACGGCCTTGTGCCACATTCGTACGCTGGTGGGGTGTACGATAAATAACGGCACTCTTGGTTTGGTATTGACGAGCATATTTCAGTCGTTTCTCATTGTGCTTAGACGATGCTTATGCTTAATTTTTCGTTGTTTAAATGCCTTCTAATTGTTCTAATACTGCAAGGAGCATCCACAAGACTTCAATATTTTTGCAGTATTTTTACTTGGTGCACAATTCTCTTGAAATGTGGTGATAATTTTTCTGGCCTGCCAGTCAGTTTCCTTGTTCCATACTTATTTGGACTTTTCAAGTAATTGCAGATAACGGTTTTACTGCGTCCTAAGGCCTTCAAATTTCGGAGATTTTCAGACAGTTTTCATAGCTGTAATCTCGCCTTTCTCGAATTCAGATAATTTAGTTCCTTTAGGCATTTATGTTCAAGTATTACAGTTTTAATAGCTTTTATATTACGTTCACTATATTCAATAAATTTTTCAATTAAATCAAGTCCTTTTTAGTTTTTCTTGGTGGTCCTAAATTTGTCAAAAATAAATTTTAAAATTTAGCATAAATGCTAATATACATAAAAAAAAAATGAATTGAAATTTCTTATTTTAAATGTCTCTTAACCTTAGTTTTCATATATCTAACTTTCATAATTTAAAAATCAGAAACGTTATCTTTTTCATCATTTTAGGGGGCGGTCTTATATTTTTGTCCAGGGTTGTGTGTGTGCGTACAAAAGGTAAAACGGAAGAAAAATATGTTTGATGGTTTATTTGCCAACACGTTTTGACTTCAATCTCTTTTTCTTTTTTTTTATACAAAACTTTTATCGAAATTATTTTCATGTGAGGAATATTCGTGATAGATAAATTTTGATTCAATTAGAAGTTTTCATTAGGGCTTGTAGATCTACAAGCCCTGATGAAGACTTCTAATTGAATCGGAATAATCAGTAAACGTGTACAAGTACAAAAAAAACTTAACCTTTCCATTCAATGATTGGAGACTGAAAATATGGAACAAGTTAATAATTGCGGTAACTTAGTTTCAGAAATAAAGTTTTAAGATGTGCGCTACTTCTTAGTGTCGTCGGCTGCTTTATTTTTCACTCCTATTCACACGCAGAACAAAAATTGTTGGGGCATTGTATCAGCTTAAACTTGGCGAAAGTAAAGACTTATTTGCCAAGGGTTTGTTATTATTCACTGTGGTAGATTGATGACGGAAGTAAAGTTTGGACGTGGAAAACTTAGATCGTACATGGCGTTGTCCATCTCAAAAGAACAACGAACACAGTGACATTTTTTTTTCTTTTTCTATTGCACCTTCAGAAAATATCTATGGGCAAGATTTCATCATAATAATTTTTAGAATTTATTCTATTTGAAACAAAAAATTGATCACGCTTAACTTGTGCATAGAATTTAACTAAAGTCAACAGTTTAGTTATTAATTTTTTTTAAAAACTAATATTATTCATCATTTTTTTTTTTTTTAAATCGCAGTTTACTCGGGTCATCTTCCCTTCAATATAGAGGGAACAGATAAGAACTGGAGTTGCGATTTAAAAAAAAAAAAAAAAAAAAACTAAAATTTAAGATGAAGTAAAATATTAATTAATAAAAATGATTGACAAATCTTCATCTAAAAATAGTTTAGCACATGAGTAATAAAGAAATTCACTTGCAGTTGTTGGTTCAAGCCATAATTAAAACTTTGTATTTTATTTTCCTGATTGAGAGGTGAGATAGATAATCAGAAAACAATCAATAGACTCATCGGCAAAACGTGATAAACATATGCGGAACTTTCAGAAAGCTTTACAAATCATGTTTTTAAAAATGTATCAATATTGTCAAGTATTTAAAATACAATTACATAATCATTTAACTAAAACAAACAAAACAAAATTATAAAATAAAAAACCTCCGAATTTTTAATAAAATTGACAAGTTTAAGAGATATAAAAGTTAGTTGAAGTTTTAAACTTGAATTCATGATTTTAAAACTTTTATAATACTTAAAACAAAGCTTAATTTAAAAATTTAACTTTATAAACAAAGTTCAGAAGAATTTTAAGAATGTGTTATAAAAACAAGAAAGCACCTTGTCTTTTATTGTATTTAATCCAGCAATTTAAAAATGGGTATTAATATTTACTTCAATTTCAAGTATCTTTTTCTTGTATAACAACATTTTGTTTCTTCTCCCTTCAGCGAAGAGAGAAAGAAAAACAAGATAAATACCCACACACAAAGAAACAAAATTGTGTAAAATTCTGGCTGAGTAGTAAAGTAAAAGTTTTTTATTTTTATTTATTTATTTATTTTTTTTTTTTTTTGTGAAATAATTCTTTACAGGTGAATTAAGAGGAAAAAGCTAAAATAAATAACATTTTCTTTCTTACCTGATATATATTATTTGTTGGCCCTTGTAACTCAAAGAATTTCATTAGTTCCAAACGAATGTAGCTTACTACACAAGTCACACCAATGTACGAAATTACCAAGAACTTGCCCTAATGGTACTATAACTACTAATACAACAAAGTACTGCGATTATCATTGTTCTACTACTACTACTGTTAATATACAACTACGTTACTTGTTTGGGGGGACAGGGCAGAGTGACAGTCATCATCAGAAAAAAACACATGAATAAATAAAATATTGGAAACAAAAAAGAGGGCGGGTAAGAAAGCGTGCGAATCTATATATTTTTTACCATACGATTACATTGGATGTTAGTGGTTATTTTTACGGACTTCTTCCTTGTCCCATACTTTACCAGTATTGCTTTTATTTCAACATTTTTTTAAAATATGAGAATACCTAAATATGTTTGCAGGCCACAACAAAGTTTCGAATGAATTCGAAGAAGTTTAGGTTGTTGGCCTGTTGCAGCAGCAGCAGCACCTATGATTGGACAAAAAAAAAAAAAAAAATGAAAGGATGGCTATCGAAAAGATAAAGCATGAATTTTTTTCTCTATTAGCCTGATCCAAGTTTATTAACAACTGCCTTTTTCCTGAATATTACAAAAAAACAAAACAAAACGTCTTTTCATCCCTTTCTGACTTTAAGGCAATATTGTTAAAAACACGATTATTTTAGCCGGTGAATCACAAAACAAACAAAAATTCAGCTTTCGATAGAAAAACTAAAGTGAAGTAACCGTTGACTGCATTTTGCTTGGGAAATCGACCAGAGAAAAAAACAAACAAACATTATGAGTCAGATTGGTGTTAAAAATATATCTATCAACAAAAAGCCAAGCCTAAATGTTTTATTTTTTATTGCAAGTCAATCACTGAGAACGAGCCGGTCCGGCATATTTTAAGAAACCGACTGTTAATTTTAAAAAAAAAGAAAAGAAAAATCGGACCCACAATTTAAAAAAAAAATTCCCACAAGAAAAATATTTTTTTTTCTTTATTTTTGTTCTTATGGTTGATGAAATGATTGTTAAACTAAAACTTAGAACATCTATAACACTCTAAGGCTCGACGACTGACTAACATTACAGAAAAACTTACACACACAACTCACAGGAAAATACTTAGGATGTAACAAAACTACACCAATATCTATACTACTTGCTATTCTACATTTTATTGTCTTGTTATTATTTATTTCTCAAGTGGAGCTAAATTGTTAATTTTTTTTTTTATCCAGCTCACTAGTACATAAACACGCGCATATGAGCTTGTAACTGATTAAATCTCTTGACTTTTGAAAAACAAGTAAGCACAGAGAATAATCTATTCTCTCTCGAAAAGAAGTTAGTGTCTCGGAGTATAAATATTAGAAATGTACGTCGACATAAAACGGAACTGGAAAAAGTGTCTTCAATATTGATGTCATCGCTTTCATCACTGTTATTTGCCGCCTCACATGATACCTGAGTTCAGATGGAATAATGCGGTTAAGTTTTTAGAAACTCAATCCTTAGTTCTCTTTTTTTCTTCTTTCCATTGAGGCGGTCACACTTAGATAAGAGTAACACATGCACAAGTTGGTAACTGCATCCTTTTTTTTTCCTTAATGTATCAGTTCATATCATGAAATTCGATTTAGCAAAGAAATGTATTTCTGTAAAAAAAAAAAAGTGTATTTTTACGATATAGTTTGATTGGCTTAGTCTAAAAGTGTTAATTTTTTTTTTTTTTTTTTTTTAGAATCTTAATCAGTTTTGGGTTTTTGAAAATGGAAAGTAGTCGTTATATACAGAAATCTCTTCTGATTAACTATTACATTTCAATCCCCACTCTTACGCCTAAAGATGAATAAATAAATGAACAAATAAAAACACCACGAGCATACAAGGCTAACATTAATCGGATGTTGTCTGAACGATGGCTTATAACAAAATGAATAAAACACATCGCTGCGCTGGTAGGCTCCGTGCATCCATCTGGTTGAAATATGAAAATAAATTTACAATTGAAAAGTCCCTTTTTTTTCAACCAATCATGAACTTGCCTCCAAAGTTTTTCGGAACCGATTCGTTCTTATTCTTAGCTATAAGATAGTCAACAAAAGTTCACAAATGTCAGTCGACTCCGAGGACTGCGTGCAGAGAGAACCAACACGCGTCACATTTCGGACAAAATCAAAGACCGCTGACACCCTACCAATCCATATTTCAACACTAGACTAAGACCGCTCATAGCTTACCAATCCACGTCACACCACCGTGCCGCCAGCAAACAAACCAGCCACCTAAGAACAGCCTACATTCACTAACCTTCTGACCCTTATCTGGTGGAAGAAAAGAGCCCGTATCTCTTCTAACTTACCGACTTTTACTTATTTATAAATAAACGAAATTCAATCCGTTCCTCTTGTCCGTTGTCTCTTGTAACCATACGTTTTGTCTATAACATAGTGAAGTGATTTTAAAGTAGAGGTCGGATTTATGATGGACGTATAATGCAAAATTTGACCCTAAGTTTGTGTTCGTTTTTATGTATATATAGTTATGAAAATGTCCTAAAAATACACTTCAATAAAACACCACGTGTTTGCTGTTTTTTTTTGTCTGTAAAGGTTTTTGCATCGCAGTCAAAAGACTGAAAAGGGCTTTGATCATCAGCAGAGTGCACAGATACTCTGATCATGGGCAGAAGTCCTAATCTATGAATAAATAATACTGTCATTGTTGGCAAGTAAAAAGTAGTGAAATGTTATCTAAAAATTATTGAGATTTCTTTTTTAAATTCAAGATAAGGAATTAGAACAAAATCGATATGGTGGGATAGGGTCGAATGAGGTTTGCTATCGACGTCCTGAGGGTTATCTTTATATACTTGTAAGTTTCAAAACTCACTGCCAAAATAGTTGGAAATTTATCCACTTTCAAATAAATTCGACTTTTAATCTGCGTCTGAAAGAAAATGGTGGTGGTGGTACTATTTACCAACCCCTCCGCTCGGGCAGGATATGACACAAGGTCAATTTTTAAGCGGAGTTTAACAGGTTTTAAATTCAGTGTTTTCCTTCTCCTAGACTAGTTGCCTAAACAAGGCTGAAGAACCTAGTCCGTCCTACTATTTACCCATAGCTGGAGGGAGAATAAGGGGGTTCATACCTTTCCCAAGGGTATTTGCCCGAAAGTGAACGTAATAGCGCGACTGGAGTACGAACTCGCGTACTACGATTCCGCAGTTCATCGCTTTAACCATTACACCACGAGGTGGTGGTGGTGAGAGGGAACAGGAACAAAACACAAATGGTCTTGTTTGGTTATAACTCGAAAGAATTTATCTACAAGAACAACCCCACGAGGTGATTCTTCACAAAGTTGCATACATTTCCCATATGCAGGCGTTGCAATATTTCAAATTCTAGGCGCCTAGTAACAAGTTTGAACAATACAAGAAAACAGTTACTCAAATATGGGTTTCTACTAACAAAATAACCTGCAAGAAAATTTGTACAATGGAGAAAGAAAGAAAACACTTACTCAAACGTGGGTTTTTAACCTACAAGAAAGAACAGGGACTGGGGAAATTTTATCGGTAAATGGATTTATTGAATGGAGAACCAACATTTCTGAGTCAATTCGGGGCCTATTTTGTATTGTATGGTCTTTTACTGCTGGTTAGTTTTTGTGTTCGGTGAAAATCTGTGCGACAGGGGAGCTTTGATCTGATTGGCTGGCGTCTCTGGAGGTAGGGTACTGTTGCCCCTGGCGTTACCCGTCGAAATCAACCATAGTCAGTTGGAAACAGGAGGCCTTAGAATTAGAAACAAAAAGGACATTTTTAGGGACTTGATCTCTAAGAAAAAGAAAAGATACACGCGTGAACCCTTGTTTAGCTGGAGGGAAGAAGAAGGGACTTCTTTCCTCGTTTTGTGAGTATAGCAGTAGGTTAAAGATTTTTTATATAATTTTTTTAATTTCTTTTTTGTATTTATGAGTTACTTGTCTTTCTTTTACTGCTGGCTAGCTTTTGTGTTCGGTGAAAATATCTATGCGGCTGAGGAACTTTGATCTGATAGGCTGGAGTCTCTAGAGGGGGTTTGTTGAAATTCGGGTAGCCATATTTTCTGGTTGAGCGATACAAGATACCCCCTTCTTAGTAACAAGGTTGCATTAAGTCAGTTTTATTTGCCAAAAAGGTTTAAATTAACAATTTTGGAGAGGCACAAGGCCCCAAGTTTAGTTGGGGAAGAGGAGCGGTCATGCTGATCTATGAAACTAAGGAGCCCTAGCTAGCCATATTCGCCGACCTATTCACCAATACAAATGGTCATTCATTCTTAACCAAGCGCTCTACAACCACCAAAACACCCCATTTACTCCGTGAGAAGAATCCTACTTAAAAACCCCGGATGAAGAATGTATTTTATTTACAATGAATGGTTTATGTACAATTTATGAAGATGATGGGCATGGGAGGAAAACCCTAAAAGAAAAAGTAAAAAGGGACAATGAATCACAACATACTGCTAACTAGGGAAAAGGGAAACAAGCAATCCTACTTACCCAGGGTGAGATCCCGAAGGACCCGGTCCGTAGTCGCCATGCACAGGAAGAGGAGGGAAGGATGACTCCAACGTTGCCCTCTTTCGTACGACCAGACTTGCTGCATGCAACCACCTTCTGTCGAATGTTATGCGATCTAAGCGTTTTCTATCGCATCTGATTTTGACTCTAAGCTAATGCCTAAAAAACAAAATCAGATCACAATGAGAAAAGTTTGCATCGTCATACAATCCCTTCTTTCGCATCGTCCAAATCACCATTCTAGCTATAGTAGAAACACCAGACGCTTCTCACCTTGAAACTGAGGTAAAACATTGTCCACAACGTAATCAACCTCGAGCAGCACGAGCTGCTTGGATTCGATGCGGGCCGTCCACACTCCGACATGATTCCGAAGTAGTAGAAGGCATGTTCAGCCGTTTCTTCTAAGCCACTTCCGCAGCGAGGACAATCGGGCATGTCTGCCAGGACCGCTTTATAATTCAGGCTGAAAAGGGGCAACGCATTTCGTGCAAGCCGTCAGGTGAGTGAGAACTCAGAATTGTTCAAGAAGCTCGAACCTGGCGCCCAATTCCAATGCGAGCAAACTTCCTCCATAGACCAGCCGAGCCGATCCACGAGAGGATCCGAAGTGGAGCCCGACACTAGTTCCCAATATAGCTCCTTTCGAAACTGAGAAAGGTCACTGGTCACAGGAAGATTGCGAAGGGCCTTACGGCATTCTCGGACAAATGGTGCTTCGCCCCTAAGTTTACGTCGACCTTCAGCCTTGGGGTTTGACTTAAGGCGAGGAAAAGAATCGCTCGCCTTTCGCCTCCATATCGCGTCCGTCAACAAGGATCGGCCCAAATAAGCCAGGGTTTCAGCAAACCAGTGGTTCTCCAGATCAGGCACATCTAGACCCCCGTTACACAGACGTTAACAACAGACCTGTCTACAAACCATCGGCCTTCAGCCTCTCCAAATTACTTTGGGGAGGGATCGTTGAAGTGCCAGACGATGATTCCTAGGCAGAGGAAGTACAGACAAGTGTTAAAGGATCAAGAAGAAGATGTACATGGCGCATACCTCCGCACTGCCCTATAAGGACAACCGCTTTTTACCTTAGTCAGTACTTACAACCAATTTCGCTCCATTTGGAGCCCGGGCGCGAACCACGCCCCTAAGATGCGGATGAGTCTGTCACTCCAGCGGAAAGGCCCTGACAGGGGAACGCCACCCCTACAGGCCCCTAGCTGCAAATTTCGCTCTTATCAAAGTTGATATTGGCCCCTGCTAGCTGCTCGTGCCTCGTAACCACCTTCTTCACAGAAGGATCGTTGAAGCGCCAGCCGATGATTCCTAGGTAGAAGAAGTACAGACAAGCTTTTTTGTCCAAACGGTGGGACACAAAGACATTGATATCATCGGCGTACGCGGATACCTTTGCCGAAAGAGCACCAGCAAAAGGAATGCCACACAGGGCCAGACTTGCCTTCTCGTCCCTAAGCCACCGGAGCAGGGGGCATAGAGGAGAGGAGACAGGCGGCAACCCTGCCGGACCGATCGTTCGATCGCGAACGCCTCTGAACGCTTCCCGTTCACTTGCACTACCACCTGCAGGCTGTGGCACATCATGTTAATCCATTTACGGAACTCTGGTTGGAATCCTGCGGTCTCCAAAACAGTCGCCAAGAACCGATGGTCAACCCTATCAAAGGCCTTGGACTGATCTAAATTGATCAGCACGGCTTCGGTGCCGTCTAACCCCTATAGGATTCGCGAAGCAAGTGCAAGTTGTCTTGGATTGATCTTCCTTTCACAGCGTAGTTCTGTTCAGGTCCGATCAAATCGCCAGTGACAAGCTGCAAGACTCGGACCAAAATCTTTAACTCTGTGTTAAGCAGAGTTATGGGCCTGTAATCATATAGCTCCTCCCAAATATGCCTGCCACCTTTCTCCAGCAAGGTGATCACGCCCTTGGTAACGCTACTAGGGATGGCTCCCTGGCCTAACCAATGGTTTAACATATCTCCCAGAATAGGCAAAAACATGTACGGCAGCCTCAAGTACACTTCATAAGGTAGACCATTAAGTCCGCCCGATTTGTTGAGGCCGACATGCTTCAACGCATCACAAAGTTCGTATTCAGTAACCAAACCCTCGCAGCTTGCTGTTTCAGCCTCCCGAAGGCGGGGGAAGTCGGTTAAATAGCTACGAAACTCATTAACCGAGAGGCCAGGACAGCGAGCAAAGCGATCACAGAAGTGTGTCCGAAATGCGTCGCGCATCTCACGATTCAAGTCGAACACGTGCCTGTCCTGGGATTTGACCGATTCGATATACAAAAAGGGAAACCTTCGTACTTTTTCCTCACTCGCGGACGCGTTACTTTTCACGGCTTCGTTGGGAACTCTTTTTAGCCTAGATCTAACTACGTATCCCTTGTAACGCTCGCTAGCCTCACGCTCAAGGTGCTGTCTAGCTAAAGCTACGGCTAGGGAATCCTCTTCTTCCACCGCCCGGGATAGCTTATCTTCTAAAGATTTGGCCATCTTGGTCCTATCTAAGTTAAGCTGGCGACCGTATTTGATGGCAAAATCTCTAATCATATGTTTAAGAGATCTCCACCACTTATTCCCGGAAACCGCCCTCACTAATGACCGCTGAATTAGGGATTCCAGCCGATCCCGGAAGTCCCATATCTCCAGTAAGGAGGTATTGAACTTCAAGTAACCGGCTAGACTAGGCCTATCGGCTAACCGCAGACTGACCCTAGCAAGCCTATGGTTGGTCGGCGCTACATAGCGGAATTTGGGACACTTAACGAAATCAGTGTCAGCTCTTCTAACACTCTGTCCAGATAGTATCTAGCACGGACAGAGGGCGAACTATCTAGCCACGTCCACATCTCCCTTCCTGGGTGATCCAGACGAAACCTATCAACCAATTTATGGCGAGCCATAAAATCGAGCAGGCTGCTTTCACACCTTTCCGACCCTCTAGCTCCCCTTCCGACCCTGTCTATGTTGGGATCAAGGATCGCATTCCAATCACCCACTAAAATTATCCGTTTCGGATCGCCAAGGAACAGCGCTAACCGCCGAAAAAAGTAAACCCTCTCAGCAGCGATATTGAGCGCATAAACCGCGGCCATTCAGAACTCGAAACTTTTAACGGCAACATCGGCCACAACTAGTCGGCCCCTGTCATCTGCAAGAACAAGATTTAAGGCTGCGTCCAATTATCAAGGATACCCTAACACTGCTGCGGATGCCGTATGCTGAAAAGAGAACGTAGTCGTCCCCAAGCACTCGACAGTCCGCAGTGCATGTGAAGTGAGTCTCTTGCACTGCAGCGACATACATATGGTGTCTTGTTAAGCGATACAAGATACCCCTTCTCAGTAACAAGGCTGCATTAAGTCGGTATTTGCATTCGTCCCACCGACTGGATCGGTGTGGTACAAGGCCTTTTTAGGGGGATCCAGGTGCAGGGCTGTAGCCCAGACATGCCTGGCCTGCTCCAAAAATGCCTCGGGCCCCGTCGGCATTCCATTAAAGAGAGGCGCCTCAGGCGCCAGGTGATAAACTTAGCCTCTCCAAGGAGGGTTAGAGCCTTGGGGATGGCCCTCTGCGGCTCGAGGATGTCGGTCTTGGCGCGCATGACATGAATGCTGGCTTACCGGAATCCATGTCAGACGGCTTCGACCGACTGCCAGCTGAGCAAGGACACACCTGACCAGATCCGTGTACCGACCAACACTGCCAACCGAGGCTGCATTAAGTTGGTAGTCTGTTTATTTGTCATTGTTTATATGTGAGTTAGTGGCTTCTGATTGGATAATCTAGTAGCCTTTCATTGGCTAATCTACTAATCTAAATATTTGCTGACAATTTATAGACGACCGACATCCCCAGGAGATCTCTCCCAAACAATCCAACAGGGTTGCTGTTGCCCTTTGCTTTACCCGCCGAAATCAACCGTTGTCAGTTGGAAATAGGAGGCTTTAGAATTCGGTTGCGTTTTTTTCTCCTCAATTTAAATGGAGCTGAGTAATAAGAATTAAGTACACTTGAAGGATTTGGTATTTCTTTCATAATTCCAGAAGGGAATTCAAAGAAGGCTTGAAAGCCAAAAAGAAAAGAAAAGAAAAGAGAAGAATTTAAATCTACCAGAAGGATTTTGTATTACATTCAGAATTCCAAAAGGGAATTCAAATTTAGCACAGGCTGGA
This sequence comes from Sepioteuthis lessoniana, assembly GCA_963585895.1. Taxonomy (NCBI): domain Eukaryota; kingdom Metazoa; phylum Mollusca; class Cephalopoda; order Myopsida; family Loliginidae; genus Sepioteuthis; species Sepioteuthis lessoniana. The sequence continues at coordinate 55,352,762 of OY757918.1, forward strand.
AAAGAAGATAAAAGAAGAAAAAAACTCCGAAAAAAAATAGGTCTCTAAAGCTCAAGCCAAAAAAGGTAGGTTTCTACTACATAAATTTATATTTCAGAGGAATTGTTTCTTTAAGAAAAAGAAGTAACGACTTCAGTCAATTCCAACAACTACACAAGTCTCAGACGCCATTGCTTGCTCTATCGAGAGAGAAGAAAATCGACAAAGAAAGAGAAAAGAAAAAAAGAACATTATAAAAGACATTGTCTCGCAGGAGAAAGAAAGAAAGACAGAGAGTGGCTTTTTATTAAAAGAAAAGAAAAAAGGACATTTTTAGGGACTTGGTCTCTAAGAAAAAAGAAAAGTTACTCGTGAGAACCCTTATTTAGCTGTTGGGAAGAAGTGACTTCTTTCCCTGTTTTGTAAGTGTAGCAGTAGGTGAAAGATTTTTAAATAATTTTTTCACTTCTTTTTTGTATTTATGAGTTACTTGTAATATTTGCATTTGGACACATATGCAACTAACTGGAGTGACCTTCCTTTTGTCATAATAAACGACTTTGACTCGTAAACAAGGAGCTTTCTCCCTTTTATTTTATCTTATTTTATTTTATTTCATTTTTGCCTTCATATTTTTGTAATATTATTATTATTGTTACCAGTGTCCAATTTTGTTGACTAAATAAAACTGCGATTGGACAGGGTTCAACTTGTCCTTGAAAAGGCTTCAAGCCTTTGTCAAGTTGCTCTCGCTAGAAACTTAATTTCTTTTCTTAAAGGTTTCAACAGACGCAAATGTAAACAGTCCACGTGCATAGTTTCAAGCTTTTGTCAAGTTTCTCTTGCCAGAAACTATTATTTTCTTTAGTGTAGACCGCAATGCAGGTGGTAATGTCTTCTTTTAGATCATTTTCTGTCACTTCTTAGGATTCTCGCGTTTCTCTCCCAGAACTTTGGCTGGAAAACGAGCATAAAGGGCTGCATGAGCATATAATTTCCCCCAGACATATGTCGCATGTGTTGGGATTAGGGCGAATAAGCGAATTCAATTTTTCGAAGTTGAATTATAACATCTAAAGTGTATCCACTTCAACGACGGCCTGTTCTCTTCGCCAGCTGGTAAAAGAGCAAATTCAACTTTTCCAAGTTGAACCTCAAAGTCCCAAAATGTGTCCACTTTAGCTACAGCCATAGTAGGTACATCAGCTCTCTCTGCGTGCTGAGAAGAAAAAGAGGAAGCAAAAGGGGCCAGTCCCACGTGGTCGATCCGCACACAGAGTCAGTCACCGGAACCTTTTCCTTCAGTGAATTTTCGTAACATGGTACGAAGCAAGGGGCTTTATTCCAAAGATTAAATAGGCATTCACCGCAAAGAAAAGGATGCGAACAAAGCGTATAATAAAAGGGACACGCAAAGTGCTTCCTGAAATGTAATAAATTTCCAATACAATTATAAGAGAATAAGGAACACAATTCGGACTCTTGTAGTCGAGAAAATGTTTAACATTTCCACGTGCCCATCAATATAAAACAATTTATAACGAATTAACAACATATCTATTGCTAGAACAAACTTGATAAAAATGACACAGAAATTACATGAAATACAAAAAGTACATTATGGAAAGAAAGTCCTAATAGTTAAAGAGTCCTTTATAGAATGAAAATTATTGTATTAAGACTTACACCAAAGCATGGTACTGTGTGTGGTACAACACGAGGTTAGTGCACATGTTTGTCCCCTAACTGGTGACTGTCTATAACAATTGGATGAAACTTTCACAGCTGGATTTGCCCTCTGTATGTGTCTCCAGGAGTCATAGAGGAGATGAACAGGCAAAGATCGACGCCCTTCACTTTGTCTTGATCAATTCGTCAAGCTTGTCTGCTCTCGCTCATGTTGCACGTCCTTGCGTTGGAACCTTTCCTTCGCAAGTTGGAGGCGAACCTGGTCCAACGCGGTATTAAAATGCCTGGTGCTATCATTACGGCCAGGTATTCCGCTTATGCTAATGTTATTAGTGGGCTTGTAACGAGAAGTGCCTGGGTCAAGGAAACCAGCAAAGAAATCGGAAGGTATCAGGGGTATCAGGGGCGAAAATTAACTGCGAAAAGTTCGTGAGTTTGCAGTTGGGTTCGTGGAAGGGCTGTGCTCTTCTCGGCCCATTCAGTTAGACGGGTTGTCCGAACAAGATACTCGGCGCCTGGTTCGGTCTTTGTAAATGACCATCGGTTCCGGGAGTCTTGTCTATCCCAACTGTTTTCACTCGTCTACTATGGTCGGCAGCGAAGGATCTGATTTTATCTTTAAGCTTTAACCACAAATTATTCCCAATTGTGGCACTTGTCAATTCCCGCTTCAGTATTAGTTCTAGCTAGTCCTGAAAATCCTTCCCATCCAATAAGAATGTGCTGAATTTCCAGTATTCAGACAACATACGCTTAACCTTATCAAACTGAATTGACACATTGTCAGGTTTTTGGTTGCAACTTTTAAACGACTCAAAAAGGCTGCTACACCCTCGGTAGTATACTTTCATAGAAGTTGGAATCAAAGTGGGTCTTCTGTAAACAACAAATATCCACCACGCAGAGGAGGAGGTGAGAAAAAAAGACTCTTCTTCGAATCTGACCTCTGTCCGCAGGAATTTAAACTTATTAACCTTAAATCCATCATCGTGATTACAGGAGTTAGGTCCCTTGACTGAACTGGACATGGCGGGAGTCAGGACACCGAAAGTCAGGCTCATATCTTTGATGATGATGCTGTCATCAGCGGGACCCCTGATATCCCGCAGAAATATTAGCTTTAGATCCCTATGGAGGAAAGTATGCAAATAGATAGGGACCCTCACCGAAACAAATTTCAACGTCTCAAGAGAGAGGGCCGTAGACCTGATCGACTTTTCCAATCATGCTCATGATTCCCTCAGACCCTCAGCCAGTTCTTATTTCTGAGTCTGTTAAAACTGTTCCTTTTGGAGAAGGCATACACTGGCCTGGTGGTGTCAAGAATGATGTGAGGGAAGATGGGGTGGAGCGAGAAGACCCTGGAGTAAAGGCTGATGATCTTGTCTCGTCCAGCAGCTTCTTGAAGGCCATGAGCTTCTTGACTTTCTCTTTCCTCGGACTTGTGTATCTGCTTTTTGTTGTTGTTGTTGTTGTTGTTTTGATGGCATGTGTTGATATGTCTTCCTCCCTTTTATATCTTGGAAAGTGTTTTTTCTTTGTTTTAGTAGCTCATCCTCCGTTTGCAAACCAAGGATATTTATACACTTATTCAAAGTTGTTGCTGAAGTTAAATTTTGTTTTCTCTAATTCCAGTGGTTAATTCCTATCCCTAAGGAGTCAGGTTGTGTATTCGTTAACAGTGGAATTTTCGAATCAAGGTCTGGTGCCAGTTAATCTGATCTAGTTCTATTTTTAGTATTTATGAAATGTGTTTTTTTCTTTTTAGAAAGAGATTTTGTAAAAATCTATTTTTGGTTAAAACAATACAACTTAAAACGATTACATTCACATTAATTTCAAATACTTTCCTAGAACCTCCAATTGCTATATGCGTGCGTGTGTACAGGGTGGAACGATAAAATTGTCGCCCTAGAAAAGACGATATGATTCCATTTCCGTTTAATGAAAACTGGTTTTCTTTTTTTGTTGCACACCGTCTACTAGTTGGCCAGTTGTGTACAAATCCCAAGAGCGATAGGAACCTTCTATCATGTCTGTAAGTGACACAATGTTCAACGAACGGTATCGGAGATGCGTCGCTGTACAACTCATGCTATCTACCGATCCAAGTTATGACAACAGGACCATTACCAGCACCCTCCAAATGCAAATCTGGATTGCCACGAATAACAGGGATGTGCCCAGGGTGATGAAAATAAAGTTTCCGACTCCGGTTATAGTCTTTGGTGTGGTTTCAAGTGAGGGCCACATCATGCCACCTCACATCTTCGAAGTCGGCTTGAAAGTCAACACCAAAGTGTACCTGGATGTGCTGAAGAGTGTGGTGATCCCCCGATGCAATCAGGTGGCCGGTGGCAGACCCTGGGTGTGACAGCAGGACTCGGCACCGGCCCACATGTCCAAAAAGACCCAGGCTTGGCTTCAGAAGGAGTGCTACGATTTTGTACCCTTCTCTCACCGCCCCCTCTTCCCCCCGACCCGAACCCGCTGGACTACTTCGTTTGGTCATACGTCGAGAACATCACCAACATGACCTCCTACAACACCAAAGCCAGCCTGATCACCGCCATCAGCTGAGTATTCACCGAACTGCCGCCGGCGCTTGTGGAAAAGGCATGCTCTCAGTTCCGGATCCGTATCGAGGCGATGATTGAGGCTGAAGGCGGCTACATTGAATAGATTGTCAGCTCTACTACATAATCAAGTTACCTGAATTGATTTTTTCAGTAAGTTTTAAAATAAAGCTGAAGTATTGTTTTCATTAGGACAACAATTTTATCGTTCCACTCTGTACAACAACCGAAATTGAAACTTGGCATATTTGAATAGTACAATTCTTAGTAATAAATATATTTTCTGTGAACTGTGGTGGGTAAAATTTAAAAGCAAAACATTAAAGAGTTTGCATCTATTAATTTCCGGTTAATTTTCGGTCAAATTCGAGTCAAAGGCTGGTAGAAAAAAAAATTTAAAAAAAAGAAAGAAAAAAAAAAGAAGAAAAAAGCACATTGGATTGAATTGATAGGATCTTTATCCCTATGGCTTGATATAAATTTTTCGTGTTTACTGACTCAAGTGTAATTGCTGCATAACTTTCACTGATTTCGGAAATGACTTTACAAAATTTAATGAATTTTTCACTTTATGTCATCATCATCATCATGTCGCGCTGGTAGCACGGATATCCCTGACCCTCTCGCGCCACTCCTCCCTATCGTTCATCGCCCCAGGCAGGTCTTCAGGACAACATCCCGTATCCTCACATAGCTGCTGAATGTATGTTCGAGCTGGTCGTCCTGCTTTTGCACGGCCATGTGTGGGGGTCCATAAGAGTACATCTCTTATGAGTTCGTCCCTGCTTCTCCAGCAGTGTCCTGCATGTCTGGTTCGTCTAACTTGAATAGTTTTCGTGATAGGAGGCAGGTGCCGTACAGTTGGTGTCTTGTGGGGTGTTGCCGCCAGGACTTGTTCAAGATTGCACGCAGCATTCTTGTGTAATTGCCGTCTAGCTTCTTCTGGAGCCGTTTTGTTAGCGTCCATGTAGTGCACCCATATAGCAGTATCGATGTGACCGCTGCCTGGAAGAAACTGCGTTTCATTTTATCGGTTAGGTCTGATTTCCATATAATCGATAGCTTATTGATAGCTGTCCATGCTTTCGTTAACCTCATGTCGATGTCCTTTTCGGTTGATTCGACGCTGCTTCCTAGGTAAGTGAATTTGTCTACTAGTTTAAGAAGGGTTCCTTCTAGAGTGGAGATGTCCCCCGTTTGATTATAGCACATATATTCCGTTTTGTGTGCATCAACATAGAGGCCTATGCTTGCTGCTGCTCGTTCCAAACTATGCAGAAGTGTTTCGGCTTGGTCAGGTGTATTTACCAGTATCGCTATGTCATCGGCGTAGTCGGCGTCGGTAATTGTTGTTGCGGGGTACCTTCTGCTTCTTTTCTTCGTCAGCTCGAAGCCATTCTCTCTGATTTTGTCAATCGATGTTCTAAGTACGTAGTCTAGACAAATGATAAAGAGGTACGGGGCCAGCGTGTCCCCTTGTAGTACTCCTGCTACAATGTCGAAGTATTCTGTGTTTCCATCTGGTGATCGTACTTTTACTTTGGTGTTTCTATAGAGAATCGTTATTGCCGCTACGGTTTCTTTAGGTATGCCGTACGCTAGTAGGATTTGTTCCATCTTTCCTCTGTGAATGGAATCGAAAGCCTTGGTAAAGTCAACAAATATTAATGTCACTTGTAGGTTTTTTGCCCGTACACCTTCAAGGATTCTACGGAAACCTCGGAAGTTAAAAATCCGTCTCGGGACAAGTATCCTTTCTCTTTTTTGTTGTTTGTAAATCAATTTCAAGTCTTAGCGATTAGGGAAAATAATTGTAGAAATTCTATTCCTCTAACCTTATTAGAATGTTGTCAGTAAACTATTCGTACCACATCTTCCTAGTGAGGAATTGCTAGTACCAAATCAGTACTAATAATTGAGTTTGTATTTTTCCTTTATCATGCAATCATACATTTTCATGTGTATTCTCTTTCAAATTCTCTCTTTCTCAATTATAGTTAATTCTCTCTTTTTCAATATAGTTGATTATGACGAAATGTATTTTATTTTAAACTGAAGTGTATGTTGAGCCTATAAAGTTAAAGTACGCTATTTCGGAGATGGTAGCAACTATAGGTTTTTATCAAGCAGTAGTAGTAAGGTTTTACCAAAAATACGTACAGAGATCAATGCCATGTAAAACTGCGGCAGCTCACAGAATATGTAAAGACAAGTCTGTTGGCAATTAACAAGCTAAGTAACCAACCAATGATGGTGATTATTGCCTCAAATCACATTCCAATTCAATGCTGGTGCCCCCCAACCCATCAGTCAACGCATTGTACTGTATACTCTGCATTCTATAGGGTTTTATATTTGTCGATCAACAAAGGTATTATCCGTTATTATTCTAGAGAACATCGCGATTGGATTGTGGAAACTGTTGCCTGCTCAGACAAATTCTGTTCAAATACATAATGTCGAGTTCATTTGTAGAGACTGCAAGAGCCAATGGATCTATCTTCTCTGCTGGGTTTTGTGCAAATTCGTGATAATTCTGTAATATGCAGCAAGTAATATTGTTGGAGAAGTGTGGAATGAAAAATGAATATAAAATTCGTATAACTAATAATTGTTGTAGAGTGGCTAAACGTCCCTTCAGCACTCTACCTGATGGCTCATAGCCATAATTAGCCAATGATTGAAGACTTCGAGGGTTGACTTAATAAGCTGATTAATATTCAGACTGATCTTACTTCGCTTAATCTATACAGCATTTTAACCCTCCTTGTAAATTTTCTTGTTAATTGTTGTAACTTATTGTACTGTGTCTTTTTTGTATATATCCGTTTGCACCGGATACTGGTGCTGAATAAATATATTAAGCACTCGTTCTGTGTATCACTTACCTCGACGATACAACAATAATAATTTTTATTGAGGTGATATTCAAACTGAAAAGTGGATACAAAAAGGAAAGATGCGTGTATGTGGAGATTGATGGAGAAAAAAAGTAGTAACCGATTCCTTTAAATATTCGGGTCAATGTTGCAAGTCCTTGCGGAAATGCTATACATCAGACAAATTAACATTCCCGCTAAGCGTGCTAGTTGAAGAGATGTTCCAGAATCATTCCTTTTTCCTTGGGTTCTAGGAGGTGTTGTTATGCCAACTATCGCCTCACTATAGCCGTTGAAAAAGTTCCACTACCGGCAAGGGTCGGTATTCCCACAAATACAGTGGGGTGTGTTTAGCTGAAGTCACAAGAAGTATCAGTAAAATCTGAAGTCTATCTTGACGGATGTGACATATACAGACTTTGTTGCTGATCATTTCTTCGCCTTCATGAATGCCACGTTTTTTGATGATGATGATTTGACTCTGCTCGATAATGCGCTTATGTTATGCGGGAGTGACATGAAACTGGTCCCAGTAACAATCTGTTGACATGCATGTATTCTGCTTCCACTAGATTTAAACCTCATTGAGCATTTATAGAACATATCACAAGTCTCACCAAATTCCTTGCAAACACATCCAACAAACTCAACTCAGTTATGAACAGCTATGGAACGTATCTGAAATTTAGTCCCATGGTTGAATGGGTATAGATATTCAGATATGTTCATTCAGCACCACGTAGATTCTATGCCACTTTGCCGTTATTCAAACAAGGAACACAGATATACGTTATTAAGCAATCATCTCTAATTTTTTGCTACTTCAGTTTATAAATGCATTTATTTCTTCTTCACGAGTTTTTCTTTGATGTACATCAAAGGTAAAAGCAAACACATTCTCTCAAAGAAAACGAAAAGTAAAATATCAATATCAGCATCGACAGTAGCACCTTATTCTGCCTTTCAACAAACATCTAATCCATTAAAAATGTTTATTTGGAACGAAAACGCTATTATTGTACTAATCATGACCAAAGTATTGTAGCGGGACCGATAAGTATGTCTATTCCGCAAACGTTTGTGAATAATGTGATTGACAACAAACAAGGCCAAGATGACAAAGATAAGAGAGTAAACTTGAAATTCCAGGCCTTTATTGGGCGAATCGTGCACGAAAAGTTTGCGTGTTGGGTTGAATTACTATGGCTGCAGAGTGTCCGTGTAGTCTCAGCAGTGTTGAAAGTACATACGGTCGAAACGAGTGTAGACTCAGCTGTCAAAAGGTTCTTGGCAACAGCGAGTTTAGAAGATTAGGATAGAATCTTTGAGCTCCGTGAAGGTTGTAGGTGTAGCTGCGTGGTCAGGAATTTGGAGACGATCGAAGAAGCGGACGCATCGGATTATGGTGACCGGATGGTCGATGTCCTTGTTTATTCAGTCGTTAATTAACCGGGGATGTATATCAATGTGGTCTAGGAGTACTGACGATAGTCCGAGCACTATCATTTGCTCGTGGACTAATCCTTAGTTCAAAGTGTACGCGGCGTCTGGCTGGCTGCTACGACATCGTCTCGTGCTACCTGCAAAGATCCTAAAAAAGGATTGAAGAAGAGAATCAAGACTATTAATCCTGAAATAGGCTGTTTGAGTGACTTTCCGTATTTTAGTCTTGAAAAAGGCAGTGGTTATTTTGGGAGTGCTATTGTGATTGGTTGAAACCTGGCATCGGTTGGTGCTGAGTCTGTGGCTGTGATTATTTGGATCCCGCGTCGGCTGGCAGGAGAGGCGTCTGGTATGGATGTACAGGTACCAGTAGAAAAGAACTCTTGTAACTCCTTCAAAATCTCGCCGCATACTGCGATTTATCTGATATCCCACCGTGTCAGAATATGCCACAAGGCCGTTTTATGATGGGGACCGCACACAAATCGAGATTCATATGCGACAGGTGCAAAAATTCTGTAAAAGAGGCATTCCTTTTTGGGGGTGCCTCAGGCACCAAACTATAAACTTGCTTCCTGCAAGAAGGCAAACGCCTTGGGTTGGCTCTGAGGCCAAAATGTCATATTATACAAACACAACTACCCGACTCGAATTCCAGGCGGGCGGCCCGAATGCCCGCCGATTACTGTGATTTATACTGTGATTATCTGACATCCCACACCAAGTCAGAATATGGCACAAGGCCGTTTTATAGTGAGGGCTGTTCAGGAATCGAGACTCATGCGTGTCAGGTGCAAAAATTCTTGACCCCGTTGGCATTCACCAAATGAGGCGCCTCAGACATCAAGGCTCGCCGTATTCTGAAGTTTATGGCCAGTGATTGCTTTTATGTAGCAGAGAAGGGTTGTGTATGGGATGGTCTACCATGAGCGTGAGTGGCGAAAATTCTGTATTGCTGAAATAGAAAGTCTCTCTTTAAATATGAGTAATAATGAAATAATCATTATAATGGTAAGAGGAGCTTACAAATGAAATGCCTTGCTCATCAGTTAGAAACCATCCGCGAGATAATATGAAGAACTAATTCATCTAAAAAATAACCTCTGTGTTCGTAATGGAAAATTCCTCTCGCTAATGAACGGGTGACGTTATTGTTGATATTAGGGTTCGTCGTTTCCGATAGCAGTGAAAAATTCCGCTTGCTGACGTCACAGATGTTTTGAGTAGCCGGATGGCTTTGAAAGTATCATACTATTTATATTGGTACCTCTGAATTGGAGCAATGTAAATCACTACTCGTGTTCATGTCTCGACAAGTAAGGAACAAGTAGGGATATTCGTTAGATGAAAAAAGGATGGAAGAAAATTTATACACATTTAATTTGCTGTAATTGACTTTCATTGATTTAGAAATTTTACTGAGACAGTATATTTTGTCTGTATTCTCATCGTTAAAATCCTCACAGACTCACACTTGGTTGTTCATCTGGTTTTACCTTAATATCATGTTGTTTATCTATTTCTTGGAAAAAGAGGAAAAACAGATTGGGTTTGCAAAACAAACATGAGCGCATTCTAATCATTAATAATATATAGAATTTAGTAAATTTTTCATGCAAATTTATCTTCGATTTAACTGATCCAGTGGTATATCTGGAGATGAGCAGGGGGAACTATCGCTCCACCTAAGGATATTCTTAAACAGTGGTGGCTTTTCAAATATATCTTAACGCGTTCGTTTCTTTTGACGCTAAAAACGAAATCAAATTGTTTGGCATTAGTATGATTTTCACTTTATCTCATAATTACTGTGATTTATACTGTGATTATCTGACATCCCACACCATGTCAGAATATGGCATAAGACCGTTTTATAGTGAGGGCTGTTCAGGAATCGAGACTTATGCGTGGCATGTGCTAAAATTCTTGACCCCGTCGGCATTCACCTTATAAGGCGCCTCAGACACCAAGGAAAAACTTTTTTGATTCAATACTTGATTCGATCAACCTTTCAGTATTTTGAACTGTGTGTTAGTACCTAGTGTATTAGTACTTTGTGTGGAGGTGCCCGTGGTGTAATGGTTATCGTTGTAGGGAATGGACGCGGCGACACGAGTTCAAATCCTGGACGAGACTGATTGCATTTCACATAGCACTAATACCCTTGAGAAAGGTATGAATCCAATTATTCTCCCTCCAGCTATGGGTAAATAGTAGGGCAGATTGGTTTCTTCAGCCTTGGTGAGGCAACTAGTCTAGGAGAAGGAAAACTCTGAATTCAAACCTGTTAAACTCTGCTTAAAATCATTGACCTTGTGTCATATCCTGCCCGAGCGGAGGAATTGGGTAAATATAATTAGTACTTTATGTGTTTGTACCAAGCCATTAAAATCTAGGGAACCACAATCGCTAGCCGTTCCCAAATAATTTAATTTTTTTTTATGTCATAAGTCACAATGAAGGTTCTATTAATCATTAAGTAGAATAACTATGCGCTTAGAACACCTAAAGAGAAGAGAGCGATCAAATTCTTTTGTTATGAAGATATAACCAGGTCATATTCGCGAGAAAGTCTAATTGGCTAATGTAAAACTGCCGTAGAAATTATGAAAAATCTCCCATTGAGTTCATTAACTATTTCTTGTAGGATTCTTAAACTATGAATAGTGCGCTCATGTATATACTATTTTACTTATTTGAGAGTTCTTCACATCAGCGTTAGCTGATGGTTTTCCACTGGAGCCTGAGTGACAGCAAATCTCCTCAAGTCTCTTGGACTCTTCTTAGTATTCTGGCCGGTCTCAACAATGCTGTAATTAGCATAGTCTCCACTTGTCCTCAAATTTCCCAGTCCATGTACCAATCCATTAGTGACTGTATCGAGCGTGCCAATTACAATTGATATCACCGTCACGTTTATGTTCCATAATTTTTTTTAGTTCTCTAGCAAGGTCTAGGTATTTTTCTCTCTTTTCGCTTTCCTTCAGTTTTACTCTGTGGTTAGTCGGAACGGCAAAGTCCACTATTCAGCAGGTTCCCTTTTTTTTATCTTGACTATCACAAGGTCTGGTCGTCTGGTTGAGATTAGATGATCCGTTTGCATCTCAAAATCTCAAAGACTTTAGTGCGTCTCGTTTTTTAGGACGTATTCTGGATTGTGCATATACCATTTGCTCGAATGGTCAAATTTAAACCTTGCATTATTCCCAGTTGATCACCTTCCCCACACAGCTGTGTCTAGTCGTATACTCTCTTTGCATATTTTACTGCATTCGCTTATAATCGATTTGTCTCTGTCATCACATAATCTATATCTGCTATTTTTGTTGCGTCTTGCCCATTCTTGTTTTGACATAATTAGTCCCTATGGCGTTGTTTTGGGCTGATATCAGAAAAGATTCAGTTTCTTTGTTAAGGTTTCCCTTTCTTAACCAAGTCCAAGTTTTCTCGTGTGAGGTTTTGCTTATTGTCGCTTGAAATGTCCATACAGTCATTTTCTTCCTATGTTTGTTCTGTTGATGCTTGTATTGTCTGTATTGTTTCTGGTCGCTGTAATCAGTGTTCCTTTGCACATTTTATGAAGTCTTCTTGTTGTGGTATTGATGCATCGACGCTCTCTTCAATGGTGGTAGGTCCTCTTTCTCCTTCTTTTCTTGACACATACAGTCTGTTTGAATCTGACGTAGAACTCAGCCGCCGGCCGGTATGTCTCGTCTGCTGTGGCAATTTTCACCGAAATCAAATCACACGGCTCCCTTTGTTGAGCTGAAGGAACCACCAATATTCCCCACGTTGTGAATTTTTAGATCCGAACAATGGTGTTCTAGTTCCCTCAGATCGGTTCAACTGTAGGAGTTGATTTGGCTGGGATCTACTCAGAAAGGAAATCGCTGTTTATGAAGAAAATAGTTCTTGTCGCAACCACAAGAACACAAAAAGAGACAAGCAACACTTTCGATTCTTGTATAATAAAACTTTTTTAACGCTATTGTCTTTATCTCGCCATAGAAGAAATTACACAGATGCGTAGAGTGTAAAAAAGATTACACGAGATTCACTCGTTCGGTCGGAAAGTGACAGAGAGTAAAAAGAAAGAAAAATACGGAATGAGCCTGATCTATCCAGCCGGTATAAGAGAGACAATTACGGATCCTTGTTTAGAGACACGTTTACTAAGTGGTTTGTTTTCTCGGCTTTGTAGACAAAATTATCTGGATTTGCAAAGATTTTATTTCCATCTCTTGGTTCTGACCAGACCAGCAAGATTCAACAAGTCGTTTTCGCAGCTTCGGCGTTTCTGTTTGACTGCTCAAAATGTCTGTCTTCTCTCCGGACTCTGCGGCTCTTTTCTGCCGAAAAATGTCTATCTCAGACCGCCGAAAAATGTCGGTCTCTCTCAAACTGCTGCGTCGGACTTAAAAAAAACGATGTCAGTCTCTGTTTAACCGCTGCGATGGATTTCGCTAGAAACCGAACTGCGAACTTTCCCGAAAAATGTCTGTCTTTCTCTAACCGCGGCTTCGAACTCCGCTTTGAAATAATGTCAGTTTCTGACCGCCGAAATAATGTCGATCTCTCTCAAACTGCTGCGGCGGACTCAATCTCTCTGCCGACTGTTTATATGGAGTTGGGCAGAGTATCACCAACTTTTGGCTCCGCCTATGAATAATGATATGTAAATCGTCTGGACCATCACGTATTTCGTATAATCTTTAAAACTCTGAAGATGACTGCTTTTCAAGTGGTACTAAAAATGAATTTGGATTCCTCGCTGATTTTCCCTCAGACAGAGACCACTTGAGTTGGGAAAAATCTACTTACCTTGTCTCGGACTTTGGGTCTGGATTTCGTCCTCAGACCACCCAAAATCCCATTCACCATTTATCATAGGATTTAATCAACGAACCCATCTATCTACTACCCCGAACCATCACCTTAATTAACTAACAGACTCAACTCCAGAAACGTTATTCCAAAAGGAAGGAAAAAAATAAAATAAAAATAATACAAGAAATTCCTTTTCTTATTCTCCGTATTAAAGAAAAGAACAAACTTATATCTAGAATCACCCTTCTATTCATTTAATTAATAAATTCATTCTAATCCCTCAAAACCGTTAATTAATTGATCCACCTGGGGAGGGGCTCTCTCTCTCTCTCTCTCTCTCTCTGTCACAAAATCATCTCTGGGATGTAATGAGTTTTCTTGTTCTCTGATCCATTTGTTGAAGTTCTCTTGTTCACTTTAAGAATGGTCACGAGTATTTTAAGAGGAAGACAGTCCAGGTATTCATCCTTTTGATGAGATTTCTGCAATGTAGTCTGGTTTCGAAAAGTATTTTGTTCTCTTGAGGTAGTATTTTTTCTTTTTTCTTTCATCTCCGCATGTTTGATGGTACTCACTTCCAATATTCTCAATTATTTGTAGGTTTTCATTTCTCCGAGCGTTCTGGTTTTATCTTGATTTGGTAGATCTATTCCGTCATTTGTTGTTTTCCAGTTTTCCTTATTAGCATAGCACATTTTCTATCCCAAGTTCCACCCCTACATCTTCTCTGTATATTATCACTGCCTGTTTTATGGTCTCCAATTCTTTCTCATTTTTGACAAACAGTTTGATGTCGTTCATGTACATAAGGTAGTTGATTTTTTCTTGCGATTTATGAATTTTGTATCCGCCTGTGCATTTACTAAGTATGGGATTGAGCGGCATCATCGCTATTACAAGTAATAATGATGATAGAGCATCTCACTAGAAGATCCTTCTCTGGATTTTCACCTCAGTTAGGCCTTTTCCTCCTGCTGTCAGTTCGACTCTCCTGTTTTTCATGGTATTTTCGATAAACTTTATGACTTCGCTGGATATCTTCTATATTTTTAGACAGTCTATTATCCAGTTTTGCGGGACTATATCATATGCCTTTTTGTAGTCAATTCACGCCATAGCTAAATTTTTTAGTCTTGTTTTGCTTTCCCTGAAGATAAGTTGATCAATGTATAGTGGCTCTCCAGTACCTCTGGTCCTCTTGCGACATCCTTTCTGTTCCTCAGGGAACAGTCCGCAGCTTATTAGTGAATCGTATATCTCTACCCTAATTTGTGCCGTTAGTATTTTCCACATCATCGGTAGACACGTTATGGGTTTGTAGTTATTAGGGGTGATTCCTTTTGGGGAGTCTTTTTGGATTAGGGTGGTCTTTCCTTTGTCATCCATTCGGGTATCTCTGTTTCTTGTAGACATCTTTTCATTTCGATAGATAGTCTGTCATGAATGAAAGTGAATTTTTTAAACCAGTATCCATGTATGCCATCATGGCCTGGCGTTTTCTAGTTTGGTACTTTTTTGGGTGTTGCTCAGAGTTAATCGATGTGTATTTTCGCTTTCGGTTCATCTTCGAGTTCTGACTCTTTTTCTATGTTGCTAATCCATTTGACTTTTCTATATTCTCTTCGTTCCCATATTTTGCTCCCAAATTTTATATTGTTTGTTTTACTTGTGTTGCTTTTTGCTTTTCGTCACAATATGTTCCAGCATTTTTCCTTTGTTTTATCATTTGTGCTTGTTGTAGATTTCTTATCTGCATTTCCAGTCGAATTTCCTATTCAGGTTTTGAGTTCCTGTTTATGTTTTTTGGGGAACACTATTTTTTTCACAGACTAATTTCGCTCCTGCATAGATTATTTCGTTTAATTCAGTGATATTTTTCGTTGGGATATGTGTTAATAATTCTTTTATTTTTTCACTTTCTGCCTTGACTGTTCTCTAGGCTCGATTTCTTAGCGATGGTAATCTTGTCTCCTTGTCAGATATAATCCTCTTTAAAAATTATATATTCATTTCTTCTTGTGTTAGTGCTTGTTCATTGTGGTTTGGGTGTGTGGTATTTTGATTGTTATTACTTTGCAGTTCATTTCAGTTAAAATGCTCTTGTTTTTCAGGATTTAGTGTGTCGATTATTGTATTAGGGTCTTGTTACCTTGATTCCTGGTTTTTGGTGCATTTCAGTTATTTCCAGGCCAGAGAACCAACCTTTCTTTATTATCGCCCTAACTTGGTCAGCGAGTCTTTGGTTTGTTTGAAATCTGGCGCATTATTATTATTATTATTATTATTATAGGAATTGGTTTCTCAGTGGGTTACGGTTTTATTCTATACGCATTTAAGAACGTTCATGAATGTTTAAAATTGTTTAAATTTGCTCCTGCGCCTATCAACCCGCATTATCAATGAAATGTATCTATTTTAATGTAGGGATTGTGTGAAATAGCAATTCAGCTCCTGAATTGATAATTATAATTGATTAGATTACTTCCTATTTACTACCTAATCGGTAGATATTTTTACTATTTCTCTACTGTGTTACGAAATTAAAAACAGTAACTTTACATGTAGTTGTTATCAAGGAAGAAATGAGGGGGCATCATTTTAGGGCTGTATTTATGACACCGAGTAGCTCTAATCCGTTCTTGGTCACAATCCAAGATATCTGCAATTTTCATATCTAATGACATAATCATGTCTTCAGACAAAAACATTTTAAATACGTCAAACGTCAAATTTTGGCACTTTTAACAAGGCAACATGTATCGATAAAAATGCATGAAAATAAATATTGTGTCCTTTATTAATCTTAGCTTAAGCACAAGGCTAGATGCATGGGACACCTAATGAGAATCGAACTCACCAGCAATGGTCCGCTAGCCAAGCTCGTTAACAATTCAAGCATAGTTTAAATTTAGAACAAGGCCACAAGTATTGTGAGGATCAAGCTCACTACTCAGTCATAATTGTTCTGGTAGACTAGCTTACTTATAGATCACAAGGAGGTTTCCACGTGACATATATAAAACCATGATGATTTTTTCATAAAAATTATACATTCCCTTTAAAACTGTGTTTTTCCTCGTGTTTTTATTTACAAAATAGAAATGTAGAATTAATTTTTGGTATGTGACCTGGTACCTTTTTTGCTTGCTCTTTTAAGTTTATAATCTGGCTATTGTGGCGGAAAATTGTTAATATTTTGTAGAAACTTTGTGGCTGCCAATTGTGTAGAGTTATCAAACCAGATATATCTCGAAGTATACATTGGTAAAAGTTGATAAGGAAGAAAATAAAAAAAATTCTGTGCGTTTCTTAAATTTTATTCAATATATAAACTAAACAAAAAAGGGGAAAAAAGGCACTAAATGAGCCGATGATCAGCATAGTCCAGCAGGGTTCGAATCTCAGCTCGAACCCTACCTCCCCTTCCCTCACCCCCCAGTATAATCGACCTTCGGGTAATTGACCTTGTGTCAAGTCCTATTTGGTGGGAGACCGAGACAAATATCCACTTGGCAGCTGGACTTAGCCCGGAGGAGAGGTAGGATCTGTTACCTCTCCCAGAAGTATGGGGTCTGTGTCCTCTCTACAGAACCAAGCTGCCGAACGTGGGGTCTGCGTCTTTACCAAAAAGAAAACGTGGAATCCAACCAACTACATCTGCAGACCCAGCACAGCTAACCAGACCAATAACAGCTGCCTTTTCCCATTCGAACAGCTATTCTCAGAGCTAATTGCAGAAAGTCTTACAATCAAACAGCTCATCTAAGAGAAGTCTTCCGAGACCACTTTTGGTCTCCTCACTACACCTTCCTGGTAGATATCATGAGACGACGACGCAGCAGCCAGCACTAACTGCAGACCAGCACCAGCTTAACCCAGTAGCCGTTCCTGCACAACCAAGCACCAGCACCAACTGTAGACCAGCACCAGCTTAACCCAGCAGCCATTCCTGTACAACCAAGCTACGGCATATGCAGCATCTAGTCTACGAACGACTCATTGCTCAGATTAACACTTGAGGCCACATCGACCAAGGATTGAACAAATCAGGACATCGATCACACAGCCTTTGCAACTGAGACATATAGCCCACGAGCGACTCACCGCTCAGACTTGTACCAACACCCGGTTAACCAAAATACTGCACAATCGGAACATCAATCATCCAGCCTTTGCAGCCAATGCGTCCACATCGTTGACCGTCTCAAGAAACGTCTACAACCTGAGCATACATCAACACTTAATATCTGAACCAAGCACTGAGACAGTCCTTACCTTCTAGACGCGCTGTCGCCACCAACAAATAGACACCTGAGTTTAAGACTTTCTACAACACAGACTTTCAACATTCAACAGAGACTACTCCATCGTGATACAACAACCGCGATTTCTACACCTCTACACCTTTTGTGTAAGATTCGCTCAATAAAGCCTGAATTTAAATTGATCAACTTGCCTCTGTCATTTGTCAAGTCCTCTATCAATCACACAAATAACTAAAAACCTATTCGCAGGATCGACGCATACCAGTCCTGCGACAAATCCTTTTAAATCAGGAAACAGAAAATTAAACTTCGTGATTGATTTATTCATACTGCTACGACGCGGCTATTTTGAAATAATGTTATTTAATGAGGGCAATACATTATAGCTACGAGCCGAAATCCCACATAAAGGACAAAATTTTAAGTTACATAAACTGACCATAAATTTTTCCGTCTCACTTTTTATTGCAGCAATAAATATGAATTAGACACCAAAATATATTTTTGTGAGGAACACAGCGTCGTCGAGAGGTTAACGCTAATGGCTAATGTTGATTGCTTGTACAACTAATCTAAACATGGTTTTTTAGATTTGGTTTTCTGACGAACGGAAAATGTTTTAGGAAAAAAAGACGTAAGTTTTATACCAGGCGAGGGAAATATCAGTGAGATATCTACTTTATACGTTTAAATCGAAAGATTTGATTTAGTAAATTGGCAAACACAAAGTAATGGTTCAGGTTAGCATTATACACACCTTGTAAAAGGAACCTCTTACAAAAAAAAAATTGTTAAGTTTTTGAATTTTTAAAATCATGCTAAAATCATTCTTCAATATCTTATTTGTAACCAGAGAAGATTTGTAGGACATAGTTCTAGGCTGTCTTTAAAATATGAGATAATAGACAGATGGACAAAAAAGTCATTTACTAAATTATCAAGTTTAGTTTGGTTTAGCACAAAGGCACAATCACGAAGAATCTGAGAATGTTTACTTCACTACATTAACAAAATGTCATGCAAGATGTGTATGTTAACTATTACGTTATAGATAGCTCGGTATATGATGGTTTAGGAGTTACAAAATTATTGTGCTCCGAGGTCATATATTACACCCGACAAACCAAGCAGTTGTGTATGTATATACTTGACTGGGTTTGATTGAAGATCGAAGAGAGATAAACAAGAAGGATACAAAAATAGGCTTTAAACATGGGAGGTACAAAGAGCCATTCCTTTTAAACGAGTTAAATTACTGAAAACAAAAACAATACGATAGTTACGCTCACAAGAAGAAATCTGCTGTTTGCGCCAAAACTTTGTCCGTCGAAAAAAGTTCAGTCCTTGTGTTCCCTTTTGAAGAAAACAACTAACGAATAGCGCGAAACAAAAAGGGCTGCATTTACGTTAATTTATGCCGTCTTTTACTTAGTCTACGTCAATGAGATAATATGAACAGAAGGTCAGTTTCTTAGCACATTCTTTCGTAAAGCTTTACAATCATACGTCGCTTTCTCCTCCGAATAGAAATGAATTTCTTTCAAGATCTCGCGAACGAACTTCTAAGAAAAAGTTTTATATACAGAGATACCTACATTAACATTGTCACCACTAAAGATAGTACGAGAAGTAATCTATTGGGTGTTTCTTTCCAATGCTACCGAGTACTTTAAAAAACGTTTCTTGGAGAGTAATAATAGATAAATAAATAAATAGAACAAATGGAATTCTTAGTAGTAGTTTTTATTAAGCTTAGCTTTGTTTGGCGCAAGGCCAGAGTGCTAAATAATTTTAGCTATGATTCAATGATTCATTTAAGCCCTACTTAATAAACAAGACTTTTATACTGCTTGGGCCTCTCGGTGCTTGGACCTGTTGGTGCCTTTGGATCTCTGACACTTTCCGATTGACCGACTGCTCAGTCATTTCCAGGTACATGTTATAAGGTGAAGTCTAAGTGAATTTTACATAATTGTTAAAAAAATCAGTTGGAATACCAAAAAAACAAAGATCAAAATAAAAAAATAATAATAGATTTTAAAAAAGAATTTTAACTAAAACGTCTATAGTTATGGTGTTTTTTTAGAGGTTTCTCGATTCTCCGGGCCCTCAGACTAATGTACCAATGACCCTTTCCATTCATTCCATTGGACCTGACAGCAATCTTTTACTCAGAGGTTACTCAGCACTAGACTAATTGGTCAAATTTTCCTTTTCGATAGTACTTTTTGCTATGACTTTGAGGGCATTACCATATCCCAGCGCAACTAAACTATTCTCTTAGTATGTCTACCTAAGCCCAAAGTCTGATTGACATGAGATATCCTTCCTAAAAACATGGTAAAAACATGCTAAAAATCTCTCTCTCTCTCTCTCTCTCTCTCTCTCTCTCTCTTCGTTTCTCAATGTTTGGAATGTACCTCCCCCAAATTAGCAGTCAAAAGTGACGAGCTGCTCCGGAGGGCAAAAGCCATAACCCACCATGTGAGGAAGTAAAGTCTTTTTTTCGGGATATCGGTCATCTCATTCATGACGGCACCTTCGATAAAGAGATAGGCTTTCGATTCATGAGCCAGGCTGTCGTTGTCTTCACTCCCGCCAAGTGCCCAAATATCATAATTATCAAGATGAATTTAAGGTTAGTAAGTTTAAATACCCGTGGACTGAGATCTGACTCGATTAGGAGTTAACTTTTTTCTCATTTCCATTGGATATTTTCTCTTTACAGGAGACCCACTTTGATTCCAACTTTCGTTAAGGTTTTTCAGCCTACTTTGACAGTTGTGCAAAAGGGGGCTCCTGGCTGATAAGTAGAAATCTCAATGCCATGTGTTCTCTTATTTTTTCAGATTCGGTGGGCAAACAGTGTGTGCTGGACGTTACCATAAAGAACAAGACGTTTCGTTTCATTAGGGTTTATGGGCCTAGTTCATAATGAGCATTTTTTCGACGCATCGAGCCCTTTGTGACGTCATCGAGGAAGATAGTTTTAGTGGGAGATTGAAACCCCGTCTTTGATCCAGAAATAGATCGAGGCGGAGCTAACCTGGTTACTAACATTTCCGTGAGTTTGTGCAATATTATGCTAGTTACAGCACCAATTGTGATGCTATAAGTGTTTGTTGCGCTGCGGGCCACTTATAGGTTGAAGTTTTAGGTGAACCTGCTCGTCGATCGATGATCGATAAGATCGACGCCCTTCACTTTGTCTTGATCATTTTGTCAAGCTTGTCTGCTCTCGCTCATGTTGCACGTTCTTGCGTTGGAACCTTTCCTTCGCAAGTTGGAGGCGAACCTGTTCCAACGCGGTATTAAAATGCCTGGTGCTATCATTACGGCCAGGTATTCCACTTATGGTAATGTTATTAGTATGCTTGTAACGAGATGTGCCTAGGTCAAGGAAACCAGCAAAGAAATCGGAAGGTATCAGGGGTATCAGGGGCGAAAATTAACTGCGAAAAGTTCGTGAGTTTGCAGTTGGGTTCGTGGAAGGGCTGTGCTCTTCTCGGCCCATTCAGTTAGACGGGTTGTCCGAACAAGATACTCGGCGTCTGGTTCGTTACCGATCTCCAGCTAGAGAAAAGTTGATCGGATGTACTAGATATGGTCGTGGCTGCTGCCGGCGTTTGGTTACGAAGGAGGCTCTCCTACGAAGGGCAGAGCCGAGGTGTGTGGCTCGCACATCTACCCCCTCTTTTTTTTATTGTCTTTAGGCACATCTTTTCCCGTGTATTGTTCTAGTCAATCTAAAAGGGGTCCTGTTCTAGTTTATTTAGGAAAATCTTCAGGAGTGTGCACTCGAATGATGAGGAGATTGGCCAAATTTTCTGAAACGAGTGCTTTTTCTATCGCAAACGTCACCATGCTCTAAAAGTTTTCTCTCAGTTACAGTATGGGTTCTTTGACAGCCGGTCGTTATCGAGTAGGACATATCGAGTCGTTACTTGGGCTAGTTGTTGCAATGCTAGGGCAGTCCGTAACAGCGAGTCGTTACGTGGACTGGATACTGTATAACTGAGGTCGATCGAGTCGTTGGTAAATCGATGTCCCTGTTTGGACATTTCGTTAGTATGGTCGAGTCGTGGTTGCTAGCCCGTAACAGCGAGTCGTTACGTGGACTAGACACTGCGTTGCTGGGGCAGTCCGTAACAGCGAGTCGTTACGTGGACTAGACACTGCGTTGCTGGGGCAGTCCGTAACAGCGAGTCGTTACGTGGACTGCATTGCAGGAGCGTCAGGAGGCCGAGGCTAAGATTGGCGTTATCTTAGCGCTGCGCGGATGGTGGAGCGGTAGCTAAAGGCCAACCCTTGCCAGGCCGTCTATTTCGACTGGTCATTAATGAACGCCAGATATGCTCCGACCTGCAGAAGGAGACCTCTCATAGCCCTTGAAAAGGACCGTAAAAAAAGGTTGAATCTGCCACTAGAAGTGGCGGTGAGCTGGGTGCAACCACGATAACGTAGGACCCGAGCCACGTGGAGCCGATTGACCCCTGAGAGCGTCTGCGTAGACCTCTGTATTTATCGAAGCGTCCCACCAACGCACGAATATGCCATCCCCCCAGGCTTATACCCCCTTTGGGGGTATAAGCCTGGGGGGATGGCCCCCTGAGGCCGGAGGAAATCTCCAGTGCCGAGGCACACCCGGCAGAACCGCCCAGACGTTAGACGGCCTACCGAATGCAACCCAAGAACTGGAGAGGAAAGGCCACACACAAACGCCCTAGAGCGTCCGCGGGGACCTCTGAATTTTCGCCGCCTGAAGCCTTTTTATATGGAAGAAAGGGAACTCCACTTCTGTCGCGCCACGTGGATAGAAAGTTCTACAAAAAATGGACGCAGAAAATAAGTATTTCTTTAGCCCGGTATAGGCTAGCGAAAAGTATTACTTCCATTTTTATAGAATTATTTCTGGCAGAAGTGTTTTGCAAATGTTGATAAATGTTAATTTATCCCTTTCTTAGCTGTAACGGCCGGTTAGAGTCGAAAAAGGGCTTCATCATTTCCGGCCATACCCGGATGTTATTTCTCTAGGGCGAAAGGTGTAATCTGATCTGTTTACCTTCGTAGGCCGGTCGCGGCATATCTTTATAAATACTTACTTTTTTCTTATTATCTACAAGCTAGCCGTATCCACATTGTTACTAAAATATCTGATACTCGAAATTTACTTTCGTTAATAAAAATAAAGTCCATATTTGTAAATAAACCGCGTTTGTAGAATAATTACTGAATGAAAAGTAACCCGTCGAGAATATTATTTTCCATAATGACCCAATTTTGAGACATCACGAAAGAATAATGTGACATGAGGGAAGCTGTATTTAGGTGTAAAAATAATCTTTATATAAACACAAGAGAAATAAAATATTGAGCCTTTCCATGCAAATCAAATCAAAGCAAACAAAATGGCTCAGTTTGGTTTCTTTGATGGCATATCAACCTTCGTGAGTTATTTAATACCAAAGCCATCTGTTGTGGTACTATTTCACGCGTAGCTGGAGCAAACAGAATGTGTGCAGAGAGAAAATACACGTTAGGAAAGGAAGAGAGGTTGAGAGATTTCTTGTCAAGTGTCAACGCAGAATAAAAGATGTATTGTTGAGTTTCCCGCCTAAAACAAAGCTGACACGTGAGATTTTCTAGCTGACGTAAGGGGCACGGGAGACCTGGGTTCAATCCCAGGTCGAGTCATACCAAAGACTCAAAAAATGGTACTTGATGCCTCCTTGCTTAACACTCAGCATTATAAGGTACGGATCAAGGGTAAAGTGGAGCAATCCAGGGAAAGGAGTAGCGCCCTTCCCTACACCTTGGTGTAGTAGCTATCGAAAGGGGAGCCTTCGGGTCACCCTCGACTGTGGTCGCCAACTGTACTGTATATATATATACTTTCTCTCTAATAAGGAAGGGCAGATAATTACTAGTAATATCGTTTGAGAACGGAAGTATTATCGTTCTTTTCAACAGACAGGTTAAAAACATTTCATTTTGATGTTTGTCGTTACGGTTTTCTAGTTAATTAATAAAGTTATTTTTTCTCGTTTTTTCTTTTCTCCTTTCAAGCGATTTACTATATAAAGCATTCAAGGTAAAATAATCATGTTTTAAATTGTAATTAGTGAAATAATGACATATCATATAACAAAAGGAGAAAAAACGTGTTTAAAAATATGAATGATAAGGTGCAGATATGTCTGAATTTACTTTGGTTTGGTTGGGTTTTATGGCATATCAACCCTTGTAAGTTATTTAATGTCAAATCCACTTTATACATATATATCAAATATATATGATTTCTAAACACATATTGTAGGTAACATTTTTAAACGAGCCTGAGCTCATTTTTTTCGTATACATTTAAATGTTTTCGAGTATTGCTATGAAACGATATCAATTTAACACCAGTCATTTGTTTGCATCATGTAAATGGATATTCATATGATTTGTAAGGGAATAGTTTGTAGGTAATTTCATTTTTAAATGAGTTAGAAATAATTTGTTTGAACACTAGTATTACTATTGTTTCTACAGTTAAATCGTTTCAATTATTAATCATTTGTTTGCAGACAGAGAAGTGGTTACAAGTATTACTATTTAACATAATTATTTTATTTCAACACTATTCATTCTTTTGCACACAGTCAAATTGTTCCAAGTATTGTTATATAATACCAATTATTCTATTTAGGCACAAAGTTAAAGAGTTTACGTATTGCTATTTAACACTAATAATTCTTTTCAGCATTACTTATTCTTTTGCACATAATTTAATGTTTCCACGAATTGCTATTCATCATTAATAATTCAATTAGATATCAGCCATTTATTTAAAGACACTTAAATGGCCCAAGAGTTTTATTTCTAACAATTCGATTTAATGTATGTCGTTTCTTTGCACAGGATTTAAATGTCAAACAGTTCTATTTGACCCATAAATAGGACCCTATCAGGTTTTACTATTCCAGGAGAGAATGGACTTGGGAGCAGTGGCAGTGAAAAGGTACTGTACATTCTCAAGAGCTCCAGGACAGGCGCCGAGTGTCGTCAGGACATCAAATTGCTTAATGTCATATCCAGGATACTCGCTGGGGGCTTTTACCCCTCAGCAGAGACGCAGTCGGCGTATTCTGCAATCCCAGATGACTGGGCTGGTCTAAATTTAGTGATCACTGAAAAATGTCTTGACTAGATATGAGAAATACAACAGGGCGCGTTCATCTGTTAACCTCTATCAATCTTCTGTCTATCGTTACAAGAAAAAAGTTTGAAAACTATTAGATAGTAAAGTTAATACAACTGTTAATAGTATTGTTCTTGATGTCATAGTCTAACCACCTTGTCCAAAGTGTTTAAAAACAGAATTACTGAAGTACGCAAGCCGTTATACAAGATTTAGTATTGAGAGTATAAATCATTCAAGAATTAGAGTGAGATTATATATACAAGTTCGCTTGTATCATTACGAACGACCAATTATTAGTGAAGCAAAAGTACAAAGAAAGGACAACGGAAGTCAACCATTGAAAATAGTATCGAGAAACGAGGGACAAACTCAATAATTCAGTCTACTGAAGTATAACTGCTCAGAGTATAGCAGCAGTTCTCGTCTTAAAGTATCTGCTACAATTTGTCTGGTCTTAAACAGATCCAACAAACTGAACCGTGCGATAAATATGTAATTACTCCACAAATCTCGCTGAGATTCATGACTTCTCATCAGGTTAAAAAAAAACAAGACATGCGTTCATAGAATACCGGCTAATTACTTACTCTACAGACCTAGTATGGTTGCAGGTTGCATAAACGTGCAACACAGCGTCTTACCAACTGAAGCAGATGTAGTATAAGGACTTCTCCTAAACGATCTTATCCTGTCACAGCTCCAGTCTTCTCCCGAAAACAAGTGTAATTCAAGAGTCCTTTATTCGGCCATATCCTATGCAAAGTCGTATTCACTCTCCGC
This sequence comes from Sepioteuthis lessoniana, assembly GCA_963585895.1. Lineage (NCBI taxonomy): Eukaryota > Metazoa > Mollusca > Cephalopoda > Myopsida > Loliginidae > Sepioteuthis > Sepioteuthis lessoniana. The sequence continues at coordinate 55,378,386 of OY757918.1, forward strand.
ATGTAGCATATCGACCTCTAATTACACATCTATCTGCAACCAGGCCGAGAAGAGAACGCCCGTCTAAATCACTGGTGCTTCCAAAAGAACGCTAGATAACCCAACTAATTGCTACCAACCTTCCTTCCACAGCAACAGGAAGCGAGCAAACCGAAGCTTTGAGCGTCAAAATTCTTTCTACTACTACACAACATCAACCGAACAGAACTCTTCGTCGAACGGGCTCCTTGACTCAATGAATTGCTTTTCTATAGATTTATTTGAGGAAATCCTCGTGACGTAATTTCTAAAATGCTGGACTGTGACCTCGAAGTAAACGAGTTCGAACTCCAGTCGTGCTATTACATTCCCTTTCAGACTAATATTCTTAGGAAAGGAATTGAATCCCACAGCTATTGATTGAATAGTATCACTTGCTTTTCTACAATGATAACTTTAGTGTCAAATAACCAATGAAGCTTGATATGCTATTAAACAAAGAAACCAAACTAAACTATATTAAATTGAAAATACCTTATGGGTAAGTAAATTACAATAACTCCCTTGAGAAGGTACTGTATTTTTGTTGAGTGTTGTTTAATTTTATCAGGAAGACAGAAATTGGCTTTTCTGAGTCATCTTGCTTCTGATGTTAAACTGCTCCAATTGAATCTCCGAAGGAGTCTTTCGTCAATGGGAGTGTTGAGTTAGCGTCATCACTGATGTAGGAGAGTTTGGTAAAATCACTCAACGTTTTTTAACTTAATGAAATGCAGTTAACGCTTCTCCATGTATTAGTATTTTTGCATTCATGTTTTTCTGTTTTTGCAACATATTCGTGAGTGGGGTCAAAATTCGTGAAAAACCTGGAATAAATCTACAATATCAAACCGAGAAATCTTCGTAGTTGTTGCAGTGATGTTGGTTGCGGGAAATGTTGAATTGCTTCTACTTTCTCTGAGATTGGTGTGATTCATGACCCAAAAATTCAATTTCGAAACAGCAAAATCACTTTTGTGTGCCAGTCTCTCGAACAATTGTTATGTGTGGTTTTGGTATTCTTTGCTCTCACGACTAGTGATAAGGACGTCCTTGATGTAAGCAAAAGCAAACGACAATCCTTTAAAACGTCGTCAATAAGTCTCTGAAAAGCTTGAGCGGCGTTTCGTAACCCAAATGGCATCGCCGTGAACTCATAGAGTATAAAAGGAGTGGTTATTGCAGTTTTCTTAATGTCTTCTTCTGCCTTAACCAAATCCAGTTTTATGAAAATTGTGATTTCCTGTAAACATACGGCGAAATTGTATAAATGTGGGATTGGATATCTATCAGGAACTGTTATCGCGTTTATATTCTTAAAATCCCCACAAGGTTATCATACGCCTGTATCTGGTTTCTGAACCATGTGTAGTAGCGAGAAGTATGGGCTACTTGAAGGACGTATGATGCCTAATTGTAAGATATGTTGAAACTCAGCTTTTGCTATTTTGTATTTCTCAGGACGTAATCTGCGTGGTGATGCATATATAGGTGGTTCTGTAACACTATGTAGGTGATCTGCCAAGCAGACGATTCCTTTGTCTGTTTTGGCGCGAAACCAGACAAAGGGTTTTGGACTTGTAGAGAAGAGGAAAATCTCGTATTTTGGTTTGGCGCGCAATTTAATTCAACACTGAATTTCAGCCAATCAGGATGACTTATCCTATTCAGCCCGGACCTTCATTTCCGGCTAGCAAAACGGGTGAGCGGCCAAACCCAGTCTCTTCGGCGTGAGACGGCGACCAGAACAGACGTTCGTCTGGTCGTCCCTGCTTAGCGATGCTTTTTAGCTAGACAAGCCACCCAGTGTGGACATCTCACGGTGGCTTTAACACTAGCAGCAGCAACATGGACACTCAACGAGGGAACCATCTAATTTATGGATTTCTTACAAGGAATCCCTGTTGAATATGAATTGGATGCTTTCAGCATGCCTTCCACAGGCACCACTTCCCGTCACCCCCAAAATTGGCTATGTCGACCCGAGCGTAGCTCCGCTCTCGACACACTAGCTCCCATTTCACCTCTGTTCACATTAATGGAGATAACGCATACTCTCCCCCAAATACCAGATACAAAACAACACGGTGACTATAAACACAATCCCTCACACGTCCAGCAACACGCTGCCATCTCAACATCCCGCTAAGCCATTTCCAAGATAAACCTAAATCGAGCGTTAATGGTATCTCTTCGTATATCTCGATTTGCGGCCTGTTGTGTATATGCAGATAATATGAGGTTTTACTTTGGATAACTGATTTGTACGCCGATGTCGACGAAGAATAAATATCCGGAACTTTTGTCCCGGATGTAAAATAGATGACTTCTTTGTTCTAATCCGGCAGCTAATGTCCTCTTTACTTGCTGCCAGAGTAATCGTTTCCCTGGTACTGTGTAGAAGTGTGGAAGGTCCTTGAATTGAAGTTGCTTGGTTTTGTGCACTTCTTTGCTTCCTTCCCATATCTATGATAACACTAAATTTCTTAAGTTAGTTGCTCTCGGTAGAATAAGTTCAATTTATTTCGACTTCTGCGTTTTGAGCAGGATCGATGTTTAAAATTCGGACGAGAACGCCGATTTTTTCATTTGTACCAAATTCTGCTTTTGCATAGTGAGGTCAGTTATATCTTGACATATTTGGGAAATTCTTCTGAATTGTCTGATAATGTTGCTGTATTCGTTGGTGTATGTGATGTGGCGTATACGTTTTTATCCTGGTTGCTTTCATGTATTTTCTCCGCTATTCCTGATACTCTCTCAAGTTCTTAATTTTCGGGAAGTGATGCGAATATCTGTGTTATATATGTTTGTAGTTCGCCAGTTCACAGATGTTTTTAACACTTCGGACATGGTGTTGTCTCCTAATAATGATTTCATTTTCCTCAAAAGCTGTGAAGGTTTCATTTATTGAACAGGTCGTGTAACCTTCTTTCATCTGATTTTCCGATACGTCTAATTATAATCAGATGAAAAGCCCGATGATACGTTGAAAAAATGCAATAATTATTGCATTTTTCAACGTGTCATTGGGCTTTTCATCCGATATATCGTCGAGGATATCAACAACTCCTATCGCCACGCCCGCGGGAAGCTTTTCGACAACGTAGGCATGTCGTGACCCGCCTAAAAATCGTAAACAAACCAGATCACTCAAACCTTAAACATTACATCCGGCTACGACCAGATGTAAAACCCTTTATAACGCTGACCTGCCGTTACAACTAAAAGAAAAAAGGGAATAAATGACATTTACATCATTAATAGGGCTCCTCTATCAAAAGTAACTCTATCAAAATAAAGTGGATTATCTTCCGAAGCTATCCCTGGATAAAGAAGAACTGCATTTCCACTCCTATTTTTTAAAGAAGAACTTTACGCTTACGCAGCCCTATTACTCTGTCACAGCTCTTGCTGGACATCAATAAGCCTTTTTTCGACCGTCAGGCGGCACGCTTTTTGCAGCGAAGCTCACTCAAGGCTGAATCCTACATCTCGTGGTCGCATTCGCCTTACTTCCAAGGCTGAATCCTATATCTCGTGGTCGCATTCGCCTTACATCACCTAGATATGACAAAAGGTCCCTTTAATGACCAGTAGAGGTCTGCTTCTGCGGGTTGGAGTATCTCTGACAGTCCTTACGGACTCGTCGAAGCAGACGGCCAGGAGGCAAATACGAAGAGGACTCTAAGACCAACCGGTCTTAACCATTCGGTCGGTTCCGTTGTCCGTTCAATCACTTGGCTGCGCAGCACTAAAGCACGGGTTAGCTTTAGCTATCGGTCCCCTGTCAGCGCAGCACTAAGATGCCGCAAATCTTTGCCGCGGCCTCCTGGTCCGTTTGCTCGATTCGTTTGCACGGCTGCGCGGCGCTAAATCACAGGTTAGCTTTAGCTGTTGGTTCTTTCGTCCGTTCACACGACAGCGCAGCGCTAAGGTACAGCAACCTTAGCTGTCGGTTCCCTTGTCCGTTCGCACGGCTGCGCAGCACTAAGGTACAGCGATCTTAGCTGTCGGTTCCCTTGCCCGTTTGCACGACTTCACAGCGCTAAGGCCCTGGTTAGCCTTAGCTGTCGGTTCCCCTATCTGTTCGTGTGCCTTAGCACAGCAAAGGCACGATAATCTTCGTACTACCAACTACAACTTCGACTAGCAACCTCATCGACACCCCCCAGTTAATCCAATGTACTTCAAACTGGGACATCGACCTACCAACCTCGACCAACATCAGCTACCCGCATCGAACATCTAGCTGCTTCTCTATGACTCCGATCAACATCAGCTACTCGCATCAAACATCTATGCTGCTTCTCTTCGACTCCGACCAACATCAGCTACTCGCATCAAACGTCTAGCTGCATCCCTACGATTCCGACCAGCATCAGCTACTCGCATCAATTGTCTAGCTGCTACTCCACGACTTTGACCAACACCAGCTACTCGCTTCAAACATCTAGCTGCCTCTCTACGATTTCGACCATACCAGCTACCGACACCAACCATCTAGCTGACGAACTTACATACATCCTTGTAAACACGACAAATAAATTTTCATCTTTGTTATATGTGTTACCTCACCTTTGTTTTCTTCATTGTTCTTTTGGCTGTCATTACTCTTACGCTTAACTTAAATCATTTGCGTGGTCGACGTGCTTATCAGCTCCGCAACAGACATATCACAAGCTTTGTGATATGATTTTCTTTATGTTAAGAATTGCATTTAATTCTGAAAACTAAATTTGCACATTGGCTGGATTGTAAATTGGCAAATTTACGGCTATCGCAGTTTCCATTGTTTTAGTGGTACACGTGTTCATTTTCTATGTGTCTTGACGTTGTAATGTTTAGAAAATTTGTTGTTTTGAATAAACAAATTTTCGGTGAAGAAATGTCAGAGGTCACTACTTTGGAAAACTTTTCTTACTTATGTATGTGGCCAAACGTAGGGTTTATTTTATTGAAAAACTTGTTCCATCAAATCAGAAAATTGTGAGTTCGTTTCACATCATTGGGTCACCACTTTGTGGGGTCAGTCTACACAGATTAAAATAGGAAAATTTATATCCAAGTATCCTGTCCACAAATGCAACACAAATTTATAAAAGAATAACGTGAAGAAACAGTAACAAGAAAATCTGATTGAATTAGTTAAACATTTATAAACACTAACATTTGTATTTACACACTTATGTTTTCAGAGCTTTAGTATGTTGTGGTCGGAAAATTCAAAAGTTCAAAAATGTTCTTGATGAGAAGTTAGTATAATGTATGTGTATTCGCACATGAAAGTGAAAGCACATATTAGCAGAGTATATGTTTGACTACAGACTAAATGTGTGTGTGTGTGTGTGTGTTGTAGGTCGAGACATGTGAAATCTGATAGAGACGATTCCACAAGAAAATGAGTAGACTGAAAGATGGTAAACTTACTTTCGTCTCGATTATAAAATCGAGGCGAAAGTAAGTTTACAATCATGTTTTTTTTTTGCCTCTGTCGACTTGCCGTTGTCATTGTAATAAAATGGAATTTTGGTCGGTGTTAGAATGTCGATGTAGCCGCAAGTGAATCTTCCTTACTACGGAGAGTTTTGTCGAGGATTAACATGTGTCATTTACTGATCGCATGTTCCTGTGTCCGGTTGTCTGTTGATGATCGTAGCTATGTTTGGCTGTCCGAAGCAGTTTATGTGGAAAGTGTGACTAGGCCTTCTAATCACGTGACAGGCTCCAAATGAAAGATTTCATTTTAGCATGGGATAAGTTCCAGACATGTTCATTTGGAGTTCAACTGTGCAGACGTAGTTGAAAACGCAGGCATGTGACTATTCTGTTCAATCAGGTTCCAGAAACCACTTGTTTAATTTTTTACTGATTTGTTCTAAAGTTTGTATTTTTATGATTTTGATCCGCTTTATGTGTATGTGTTTCTTACATATTTGTGCTTTCCTTCGTGACAGAGGGAGAGAGCTCTCCCAGGTGGATTTATTAATTAACGGTTCCAAGGGGTTGGAATGAGTTTACTAATTAAATGGATTGAAGGGTAATTCTAGAAATAAGTTTGTTTTTTTAGTACATAGGATGGGAAAAGGAATTTCCAATTTTATTTTTATTTTTATTTCTTTTTGGAATAACGTTTCTGGGGTTGAGTTTGTTAGTTAAGTAAGGTGATAGTTCATGGTAGTGGATGGATTGGTTCGTCGATTAAATCCTATGATAAATGGTGAATGGGATTTTGGGTGGTCTGAGGACGAAATCCAGACCCAAGGTCCGAGACAAAATAAGTTGGTTTTTCCCGGCTCAAGTGGTCGCTGACTGCGGAAAACTCAGCGAGGAATCCAAATTCATTTTTAGTACCACTTGAAAAGCAGTCACCAGCAAAGTTTCAAAGATTATATGAAAATGCATGGTGGTCCAAAGCGATTTACATACTATAATTCATAGGCGGGGGCCAAAAGTTGTTGATACACCGCCTTACTCCATATAAGCAGTCGGCAGAGAAGACCAAATGGAGTCCAGTCCGAAGCAGCAGAGAGAGAGGGGGGGTTTAACAGACAGACCGACATTTTTCGGCGGTCTGAGATAGACATTTTTCGGCAGAAGAGAACCGTAGAGTCCAGAGGGAAGACAGACATTGTGAGCGGTCAGACAGAAACGCCGAACGCTGCGAAAACGACTTGTCGAATCTTGCTGGTCCGGTCAGAACCAAGAGATGGAAATAAAATCTTTGCGAATCCAGATAATTTTGTCAACAAAGCCGAGAAAACAAACCTTTAAGTTAATGTGTCTGTAACAAAGATTCGTAATTGTCTCCCTTATACCGTCTAGATAGATCAGATTCATTCAGCCTTTTCTCTCTCTGTCACTTTCATCCGAACGAGTGAATCTCGTGTAACCTTTTTTTGTACGCTACGCATTTATGTAATATCTTTTGTGGCGAGATAAAGACAATAGCCTTAAAAAGCTTTTATCATAAGAGAATCGAAAGTGTTGCTAGTCTCTTTTTGTGTTCTTGTGATTGCGACAAGAACTATTTTCTTTATAAATGGCTATTCCTTTCGGCGTGGAGCCCAGCCTAATCAACTCCCACAATTGGCTCGTTCTGAGGAGACTAGAACACCGCTATTCAGATTAAGAATTCACAACGTGGGGAATATTGGTGGTTCCTTCAGCTCAACAAAGTGAGCCTGTGGGATTTGATATCGGCGAAAATTGCCAGAGTAGATGAGATACAGCGGCTGAGTTCTACGTCAGACCTTATGGGTCGTAGAATATAGGATTTTATATCCTCAATATCCTTTCCGATTAAAAGAAAATATAGATAAATTTAAGATTATCAATTTTTTTCTGTTAATCGTCACAAATCTTTACTTTTAAATTCAATTCAATTTGTTTTTTTTTTCTTTTTAAATCAAAGTTTGTAAGCATATACAAAACTTCATATTTTAGTTGTTTTCCCCATTAAGCTTGGGATAGTGTAAGGAATTATTTTATGAATTATCTGAACTTTTTTCTGTTGGAAACATGATAACCATCAATTATTTATACATTTCGAATTTTGAAGTCCAAAAATTTTAGCAGGAGTTTATTATACTCAATAGTATAAGTATGGGTCATCAGGCTGTCCCTTTCAGCTTTTTAGGCAAGCTGTTCTTTGTGGACGTTATGAGGTCCCACCACAAAATACAGTCGCACATTAGGAGTAGAGTGCAGATTATTTTCTTTCTCAGTTTTCTTCTGTTCAGACGTGAGAGGGTGGTGGTCGTAGGTCAGAGATAATACCAATAGGTATTGGTGTTTTATAGAATGGGTTAACATCAACCTATCATATCTTTTAACCTGAACCGATTGAATCTTGTTACCATGCCAGGGGAAAGTGTTCAATTACTCTTCTAAGTTTTCAATAAGGTCTAGGCTGGGAGGGATTTGTTTTTATAAGCATCGCGTCATTCAATTTAATCTTATTAGAGAATTTCATCTCGAGTAGGTCCTTGAAATTTCCTCTAAGTATTCTTGTGCTATATTTCCCAGAACTTCTCCAATATTTTTTCGCGTACTTCTACAGTCTTAATGAGATTAGTCTTTGTTGTGGAGGAGCAGTTTCTTCTACACCATGAACATTAGACCTAACAATAAGTCTAATATTGGTATCTGGATGCAAGAAACGATTATGGGTTATCATTTGTAAGTCACTATCTGACGAGCATCGATAAGTGAGTGGTTTTGTATTTATTGCATTTTGAATATCCGTAAGTAAAGTCAGGGGTTCAGGACATTCTATTTTGGCGCGACCTTTTATATGAGTATTATTTCACAACACGAATTAAGTGTTCCCATGTGCTCCCAACCCAAGGAGAGTATTAGGGTATTTTAACATTTTTGATTTTGTAGCTGTTAAACTCCTTTTTTCAATCTGTAGAATATACATGGTATTCCACAATTTCTCCTCCCAGGTGGTATTAAATAAGTTGGCATTTTGCAGTAGATGTAGAAGGGCATTCTATATATATTGGTAAATATGATTAATGCTTGGACAAATTTAGCTGTAAACATGTCTTCCACGAGTTCTATGTGTATTACCCTTGCATTTAGGCAAGTGATATCAGTTTATACATTTTTTTTACAGATTATAAATTGGATAACAGTAAGGGAGAAGGGTATTATGCATTCATACAAACGATGGAATGCAGTATGATGGATAAGAAGTGAAGTCAATGAATCCAAAAGGAGGTCAATAAAAGGAGGGTTATACATCTCATACTTTCATCTTCTTAGCGATTTTTATGTAGTTTTTGTTCTTGTTTCTTTCTTTTTTATCAATGAGGTTGAATATAGGAATTCTTTGGGTGTGAAGGATATTTTTTAACCTTTAGACTCAAATTTTATTTTGAAAGTTTATGACTATTCTGTGGCAAGAATTTTTTCCTGAACCTGTTGAAATAGTCGTGCTCCCCCACCCGACAAAGCACTTGAAGAATATCACAGAATCATTCTTTACAGTGGGTAAAGTTCAGCAGAGGCTGCTACTAGCAGGATATACAACGCCCTGCTAAATTCGGGACTCAGTAGGCACGTGCGTTTCCTACTAGCAGTAGAAGTGCCTCCGTCTCACCTGAGGTGGTGAAAGCTTCTGAGATCGAGTTTCTTTCTAGCACCAGGAAGACCTTCTTTTTAGGCAAGCGCCAATTTCGCTTTCTGTCAGAGGCCTCCAGGAAAACTTACTTTTGCATTTTATTCATTATTTCTATCTTATTGTCTTTTTTTTATTTCTTTTTAATCCCTACAGTTTTGCATAGTAAGTTTATCGTAAGAATAAGCTATGTCAAATACCAAATCAAAAAAGGTTAGGAAAACGGTCTTTAAAATTATCAAGAACAGTTTCTGGATATAAAAAAAAGTCGCTGTTATCAATGTATCGGAAAATTCAAGAACAGTTCCTTGTAAAACTTTCGCGGAGAGGATATATTAAAAAGTGATTGGAATTTTGTTAGCGTGCAAATGTTGGTTCTTATTCTATTGTGTGTCTGGATATTCTAAGTTAACGTATGGGTTCCCGAAGACGATAAAGTGAAAACGAGTCTGTTTAACGAAACGGAAATGTACGAATTTCTTTATATGACGAAACAAAACATAAACGAAAAACCGGAAGTTTTTATTCCGACTATTAAAATCATACTAACAAAAAACAAAAAAACAAAACAAAAAAAAAAAAAAAACTTGAGTTACGATTATTTTCAACTTCAGAAGACCAGCTTGACTCTAACTAAAATTCAGTTTTCCGCACAGCCTCCACTACACAATTAAACTTTACAATCGCTTCACTAGAAAATATTTTCCAGGCAAGCAAAGTAATAAAGCACAAAAATTTTTCTGGACAATTGCAAACAACAGAAATAAAATGAAAGGTCCTCGGAGCCGGTTTTAAATTCCTCTAAACTATTCAAATCCGTTTTCCAACCGCTCCTTTGTCTTCATTAAAGTTACTGCCAAAAGGTGTGACTATATTCTTTTCAAAAGTATATCTTAGCAAGTAAGATCTTTTACACAATATTTCACACACACACACACACACACACACACACACACACACACACACACACACACACACACACACACACACAGACGCACGCGCGCACACATACACACACAGACACACATGCACACTTATTTCAAAGAAAAAAAATGAACTTTTTATATATCAAGTATCTTCCAGATTTGTGATTTGTACGAAAAAAAAAGAACTTTCTTAAACATTAGCACATTTTCATTTATTGCATCTTTGTTATTTCAGAACAACTCCTCACCCCAGCCCCAAAATGTTATTCATTGTTTATAAAAAAATTTCGTCACTTTTTAGAGGTGTTCTTACATTAACGAATCATCTGGGTGCGACCAACCAGACTGCTTCCAACCGTACGGGTTCACAAGTCACAATAGAAGATGGTTGGTTGGTTGGTTGATTGGTTTTTATGGCATATCAACCTTTGTAGGTTATTTTAAACCAAATTCATTTTTATACAAATAGTTCTATTTCAAACAATTCAGTTTAGCATGAGTATACAGTTTAATTGTCAAAAACATTTCTATTTCAAGCTATTCAGTTTGGTCAAACAATTCTAATTCAAATAATTCATTTAAGTATAAGTATAAATTTTCCACACATAGTTAAATGTCAAAACAGTTCAATATTAAACAATTCAGTTTAGTGTAAGTAAAGTTTCAATTTCAAAAACAGTTCCATTGCAAACAATTCAGTTTAGCATGAGTACAAACTTTAATTGTCAAAAACATTTCCATTTCGAGCTTTTCAGTTTATTCAAACAGTTCTAATTCAGCTAATTCAGTTTAGTATAAGTACAGGTTTTGTTTACACATAGTTAAATGTCAAAACAGTTCTATCTTAAACAATTCAGTTCAGTGTAAGTAGAGTTTCAATGTCAAAAACAGTTCTATTTCAAACAATTCAGTTTAGCATAAGCACGCAGTTTAAATGTAAGTGTAAGTACAGTTTAATTGTCAAAAACGTTTCTATTTCAAGCAATTCAGTTTAGTCAAACGGTTTTAATTCAAACAATTCAGTTTAGCATAAGTATGCAGTTAGTTCTTTTTAACACATCGATAGGGCCCTATCAGGTGCTACCATTCCGGGCCACAGTGGACCTGTGAGCAATGGCAATGAAGAGGTGCTCTACATCCCCCAAAGCTCCAGCATCACTGGAACCTCACCATCAGATTGTTTAGTGTCATACAGGACACTCAATGGGAGGGGTCTTACCCCTCTGCAGAGGTGCAGACGGTGTATTCTACAGCCCTAGCCGACTGGGAAATACACAGAGTTAATGTCAAAACAGTTTTATTTTAGATAATTCAGTTTAGCATAAGTACTCAGTTTAAATGTCAAAACAACTCTATTTTAAACAATTCAGTTTAGCATGAATATGCAGTTTAAATGCAAAAAAAACAGTACACTCAAACCGTGGTTTAGTTCTATCTAACTCATAGATATGGCCATAAAGGGGTACTTCGCATTCCCCAAAGCCATAGCATCACTGAAACTTCACCATCAGATTGTTTTGTGTCATATCCAGGACACTCGTTGGTGGTGGTGGTGGTGGTGGGGTCTTACCCCTCTGCAGAGAAGCAGTCGGCAGCCGACTGGGTAACACTATAGAAGAATTGTTTTACATACCTTGGATGAGGCGCTGATAGGTGGAATGTGAGTCAAGCACAAATACATTTCAAAGCATCTTTATTGAATAATTAGGTGGTCACTTGCAACAACGTTAGATAAAATAGAGGCTCTTATGACGTTATGCTACTGTCACAACATCCCCTATTACAATAGAAGAAGTGAAGAAAAAAATTCACAAAGAAAACAAGATAGAAAAAAGTTCCTCTGTACGTCGGAAGAATTTCGGATGGCCCTCATTTGTATTGTTAGGAAATGATGACTTGTCTGCTACTTCGTGTTGTACGATGAAGCTGATAAGCTTTCGAATTCCGGTCTGTCCGTTGGCATTCAGGATTCTGACTATGAAGAGTCGGTATATTCTCTAACGGAATGATGCTCTCATCTGGGTTAATAATGACTTTCTCCATTGCTTTGGTTAAATGGCGCCGATTGCATATAATTTTGATGCCTTTATTGGTTTTCCCTAAACAGGAACGGAGATACTTTAGCAACTTAGGCACACCTCCCTTTATTGCTCATTTATTTTTTAGTGTATCATTACTGTATCACCCGGTCTGAGTTCAGGTTGAATCCAAGTCGAATTGGTGAATGTTTTTGCTTGTAATGGTAGTGATGTTTGGTATGTGGCAGGGTCGTTCAGAGCTCTCTACCCATAAGTTATGTTGCTGATGATGATACATTAAATGGGGTTGTTCGTAGAGTAAAAATAGCTAGGAATGGGTCTTGGTTGCTTTTCATTGCCTTCTTCAGATTGTGGATAGAGAGCATTGGATGCATCATGATGGAAATCCCATTCCTTAATCCCATATATAAATTCATTTGATTTTGAATTCAGTATTGGGTGGTATAATCGACATCGATTACCTAGGGTTTATTGTGGAGTTTAAAGATGTTTGTACCAATTTTGATTCATAATATTTCTAGGGTTTCATGGACTACAGTTAGTTTAGCAGGCCCTTGGTTGCGTTCATCATGACAGGTGCTGCAATTGCAATTATATTGTTCTCTTTTAGCAGTATTCCATTTAGCATAAAGATGTCCTTTCGGCTATTGTGGAACAGTTTTCCCGACGGTTCTACTGGAGAGTATATTTGGCTAAGAGTTTTTGTGATTCGGCAGATACTGTTTTTTTTTCACATTATGTATTGAGTTTCTTGTCAGTTATTAACCACGGTTTGTTCAGTGGGGATTTCGGTTTTGCAGTTATTTAAGTGTGCACGTGATACTGTATCTTTCCTGGGTATGTAATTGAAAGTAAAATCATACCGCTGCAGTGCAAACATGAATCATTGGATGCGCTATAGTATTTTGGTAAGTGACTTTTTAAAGATTGTCAATAAAGATTTGTGGTCTTTTTCAACTTCCAAGTATTTATCTACTATATACAAATTCGTGTAATTTTTTGCAGCCAAATAAAACACTAAGAGCCTCTCCTTCTAAACGGCAGTAGTTCTGGGTTGGGGTTGGGTATTTTGTTTTACGGCGTATCAACTCTTTTTGGATCATTTAACGCCGAATTAAGTCATTTTGATAAAAGTTTCAAACAATTTAGTTTAGTCTAAGTACAGATTTTTGTTTACACACAGTTGAATGTCAAAAGACTTTTATTTCAAACAATTCATTTAGCATACAAAACAGTCCTATTTCAATCAATTCAGTTTAGCATAAGTACAGTTTTGTTCTATTTGACTCATAGATAGGACTCTATCAGTTTGGTTTGGTTTGGTTGGTTTTATGGCACATCAACCATTGTAGGTTATTAATGCCAAATCCATTTTTATATAGATAAACAGTTCACTTTCAAACAATTCAGTTTAGTATGAGTATAGTTTTTGTTTACACACAGTTAAATGTCAAAAATGTTCTATTTCAAACAATTCAGTTTGGCATAAGTACGCAGTTTAGTTCTATTTGACCCATAGATAGGACCCTTTCAGGTGCTACCACTCCGGTCCAGAGTTGACCTGGAAGCGATGGCAAATCTCCAGCATTACTGGAATCTCACCATCAGATTGTTAAGTGTCATATCTAGGACACTCGTCGGGAGGGGTCTTACTCCTCTGCAGAAAAGCAGTCGTTGTATTCTACAGCCCCAGCCAACTGGGCAAGGCATTTAGTTCTGCTCAGCTGGAGTAGAAGCACGTGATGCATACGCTATAGGCGGCCTTCCTCTTTTACCTTTTTGTTGAAGGATGGCTCCTGAACCAAGTTTACTTGAGTCTGTTGAGATTTTTGTTGTGAGTGAAGGATAAAATTGTTGTAAGAGTTGGTTTATGACCAGGTCATTCAGATTATAAATGGCTTTCTGATGTGGCGGTTCAAGTGTCTATTCAACGTCATTTTGGAGTAATATGCAAAGTGGAGCCGTGATTTTGGAGTTGTGGGAAATAAATCTACATTACTAGTTGCTCATGCCGAGAAAACGTCGCAAGTCTTTTTTCTTATTGGGTAGAACAGTTTTACAATTGCTCCTATCTTGGAAGGATCAGGTTTGAGTCCTTCTGAGGTGATTTTATGTCCTAAGTTGATCTGATCAGTAGCACATTTTAAAACTATATTGCCTGAGATGGTCAAATACGAATTTGATTTTCTAGAAGTGTTCTTCTAGATCTGACGACTAAATGATTTTATCGTTTTGAATGCTTCGGGCTCCCTCAATATCCTCGATAATATATCTCTCCTGCCCTATATATACTGTATGGCAGGCACGTAAATCGATAAGGATCAAAGAATGTATTAAATGTGAGTAGTTTTGAATTATCATTATCGACAGGCGTCTGCCAAAGGCCATTACTTGCATCAGTCTTAGAGAAGTAGGAAGTTGAAAATATTTTCGTTTTATAGCTTTGTTTAAGATGCGGGAATCAAGACAAATGCGTTTGGCTTTTCCCCGAATACGAAGTTTACCCATTCGGTTAGTTCTCTAACACATTTGGTGATGCCTATTTTGATGATTCTGTCCAGTTCTGCATTTAACCTCTTTTTCAATGCATAGGGAATATTTCTGGGTGGATTGATTACTAGGGTAACTGAAGGATTAACAGTTATGTAGCTTGTTGTTCTCGAAGTTCCAATATCGCTAAAACAGTCCTGACACGTTCTAAGGAATGCTGCTAAATTTGTATTAATGTTAAAATTCGTTTGATTAGTTGAAGTTTCTCACAGGTATAAGCACCTAGAACGGCTTGAGAATTTGTATTATCCATTATGAAAATAACTTGAGAGATTGCATTTTTTGTGAGTTACGGAGGCTACACATTTGACTAGGACTGGAATGCTAGTGTTGTCGGCAGTGAAAGTAACTGCGGTTGACTTTAGTTTTAGATGTCGATGAAGTTTGTTGTATATGGTTTTGAGGAGTACATTTATTTCAGCGTCTGGGTCAATTTTAAAATCAACCATAGAACTTTAGTGTCGAGATTTACGGTCCAGAGTTGAACTATTAGAGTTGAATGAGTTAATAGAGAATGTTGGTGGTTCGTTTGATCATGCCCAACTAACAAACCCAGCAAACGCATAGATATTCTACAACAATCTATATAAGATAAAAAGCTACATTAGACATGGAATTCACTTTTTAAGCTCTACATCACTAAAAACGGATACACTCATGGTAACATTTGATATTAGCGCCTTATATAATAATATTCCCATGAATTAGGAAAGCAGGCATTTAATTTTGGATAGAAAAATATCCAGAAACTTTACATAAGAGATTTAATAAGAGACGGTTTCGAGCTAACCTTAACAATTACTCTTCCCCATTCGACAACAAAAAACACACCCAAACCAAAGGAAACGCGATTGGAATCAAAATGGTACCAACATACACCACTATAACCTTAGTATATTTAGACGAAAATCTTTGTGAAATAGGAAAAAATCTACGACAATATTGTTACAATCACTTGTTCTATTGTCTGGCTTTTAATTGTATAATTTGGAGCAAGAAGCAAGGATTGACAAAGATATGAGAAAACACGTATGAGAAAACAACTTTTCTTCGTGAGAAAGTTATTTCTCTTTAGTCCTTAACAAATGTAAAAATGGATTAAATAATATGGAAAAGTCACCAAGATGACTATTTCCTATTTCAGGAATGCTCATGGGGTAATATCGAAGATATATACAACTCCAAAACCCTAAGATAAAAGTCACCATAGAACATAATTTTTAGTCATCCTTATTACAAACCAAAATGGCAAATTATCACAAATCCGCCGACACACAATGGTACCTCCATTTCAAGTGCCATCACCTCGAAAGCTGCATACAATCCATCTCTTACTTCCTAACATGTAGGATCTGTACCATAGTCACTGATAAAAACTTCTCACTAATCTGTCTTGAAGAACTAAGCGTAATCCTACGCGTAATCCTACGCGTAAGCAACATTATAAATATGGTATTCGAATTAGCAGGGAAAATACCATTAAAACGACTACAAACCCATAAGAAACATAATGCGTTCCCATAATTTATTTATTCAGTTATCTAACTATGAATTTTTATTTGTGATTGACATTTTCATTTTGTTGGTGTAGTTCCCATAATACCTCCCTACAAGATTATAATAGTTTTTGAAATATTTTTTCATTATGCTTGTATCAAACGATTGTTTCAAAGTTGGTAATAGTTTGTTTGGACATGTGTGTTGGTACATGAACTGCTTTGCATGTATGTGAAAATAACGTAATGAAAGAAAATTGAATCATCAATGAGATGAGATTGAATATATTGACAAAGAGGTACTTATCTTCCAATCATTAAGTACTGAAAAATTTTTAATCAGTTGTACTGTCGAAATTTCGACATGTCAGCACAATCTGAAAAAAATTGCCGAAACAGCTAGCAGTAAATTGAAGTGCGTAACACTACCTGGAAACTGTACTTGATTTTCCAAAGTATCCAGTTTTGCGTTGTATTAGACCTGTTTCCGATTTGTGAAGCTAGGCCTTTTGCGCTTGTCGTTGTTTTTGGGTATTATAACTCGCGATAATAGTAAAAGTAACACAAGGCACATGAGACCTATATAAGATAAATAAACTAAATACTTTATTTTCGGTTGGTGTACAGGAATTAATTGTCATCGCATGCTGCTGCTGCTTAGTCATCGTTTGATGTCTCTTTGAAGTGGCTCGGGATCCAATGCATTCTGCTTGCCGGGTCAAATCAGCTTGCTTATAAATGTTTACCTCCTCCCATACACACGAGAAGGATTTGACATAAGGCCATTTAAAGTGAAGTTCAACAGGTTTGAATTCAAAATTTTCCTTCTCCTCGACTGGTTGCTATACCAAGGTTAAAGAGCTAATTCTACCCTACTATTTACCCATTGCTAGAAGGAGAATCATTGCATTCATATATTTCCCAAGAGTATAGGCGCTTTGTAAAATGCAAACAGTCTTGTTCAGGTTTTGAAGCCGGGTCATCGTACCCATTTCTTACAACGATAACTATTATACCAAGTGCTCCTCTTCTAATTTAAACATAACCTAGCACGAATCATCTGATCAGAAATTGACTTGCTTGAAAGTCATGTAACGATTACCGATTAGTCGGAAAATATTTTTAACCTTTTATATTTTGTCTCGCGTTTGTTCTGGAAGTCGATGCGTCGACCCAGTCAGGATTTCGGTTTATTTTTGCTATATGAGAAGTAATGATTGTCGAGATGAACACTTCCGGTTGGGTTATAAAAAAGGACAAACGTGGTGGACTTTACGGACACAAATGCAACAGCAAGGAAAATACTTCGTTAATAGTAAACTCATGTTGAATTGATGCTGGTAAAATCCGCCGACGTCTGTTGGTACGTGTAGTAATATTAAAAGAAAGACAAGAGACGTTGTGGAGTAAATGGTCATCTTTATTTGTGTGTGAGTGTGTGTGTGTGTTTCCTCCTCGAGGGGAGATAACTGGGGTCATACATCCTCCTTATTTACGAAAAAAAGAGTTTTTTAAATCTTAACGATGAAATACAAGAAATAAAAAAATAAATGTTCTTTTGCATTCACACAATTTTTTAAAAAATAAGCAAGATTATTCTGTTGTGTTTTATTCACCAAATCTTGCGGGTGTTTTTTCCCGGCCAGAATTAGTTGTTTTATTTGTTGTAGTGCAAGTTCGCGTATGTGTTTCATGCTTGGCGATGTGTTTGCAGGTTTAGGATGGGGTATTCAGTATTATATTTTTGATTATTTGGTGACGGGTTGGTTTCCACTCTGGATGTAGAGATCTTTGGTGGATACTTTGAGATTTTAGATAGGTCTTCCCACAGGCTTTTCCGCTTTCTACGGAAGATCTTTTTTTAGATGGTGTCTTAACGATGAAGGACCTTGGTTCAGTGCTCCATATATTTGCATCTTTGTTGTGCACCCTATCGCATTGTCCTATTTAGATAACGGGAAGATCTTTTGTGTGTTGGTCATTGTACGCTTCTGTCCAGCTTGTCTCTTGTACAAACGTGCTGATATTATAAGCATATTAAACTAAGATTTTACTAGTCAATTTTCTGTTAATATTGGGTGGTCTATCAGTGTTGTCTGGAGGTACAGCAATACCATGTCAATATCACGGTTGCTCAATTTAACTTTTTAATGGCATATTTCGTTGACTGCAAGTCCATTCGACTGTAGATACTTGGCAAATGATATGCGATGATCATATCTCCATTCTTTTGCAAACTGCTTTAATGTAGCTGAATTGTAATGAGGGCCGCTGTCGCTAATAAACCTCTCCGGAAGTCCTTGTTCCCCAAATATTTGCTTAGTCGTATTTATTACTTTCCAGCTGGAGAAGGCATTTAACTTCTACACAAAGGGGTATCAGGAGTAATAATTGCCAAAGAGAATAAAATTTGATTCATCAAAATGGAATAAGTCAATAACCACTATCTGCCATGGTCTTACTGGGATCTCATGTGGCATCAGGTTCTCAGCGCTCAGTATTTTTTGGTGTTCTTGACACACGCTACAGAGTTGGATTAATCTGTCAATGTCTTGGTTGATGTACCAGAATACACAGCTTTTTGTTCTCAACTTGCACTTCTCAATTCCCAAATGGCCATAATGAAGTATCTCTTCTTGTATTGATTTTTGGATAATGATTCGCTCACACTTGAGAAAGATCCCATTTTCTATGGCTTACTCATCCTGATAAGGCCAGTATGGTCGCATATTCTTGCCAACTTTTTTGAATGCGTCGGGCTAACCTTATCACTTAGTTCGCACTGTGTTGGGTCATCATAAGTTGCCTTTTGTATCTGTGCTAACTTTTGCAATGAAAATTGAACAAAATCGACTTTAATGCCCAGGTCGATTGCCTCTTTTGTTTTCTTGTTCTTGAGCCAGGAGAAACCGTCCGTTAGTATCATTTCTTTGCTTTGGACGATAGACAATAGTCATGTCCTACCCTTGTAAGCGTAATAACATTCGCTTGGGGCAAGGTGGGGCTGCAACCAAGTTTTTTAGGTTGATCATCTCTTGAGGCTTGTGATCGCTTTCTTCTGGGAAGATGTACATTCCAAAACGCTCACATCCAAAGAAAATAGCTAGGAGATCTCATTCAATATTAGCGTACCGTTGCTCTTCTTCCGTCTGAGATTTTGATGCAAATACTATGGGTTTTCCTTCCTGCAAAAGGTCCGCGCCTAGCCCTCTATTGGATTGCAGTTTATTTTTAAGATCAAAGTACGACAATATCATTTCTTTGCAAATCAGATCTTTGGCTGTTTGAAGGGACTTTTACTGACTTTCACCAGTACTCAGATTCTTTTTTTAGTAGATCTCCCATTGGTGATGCGGAATAAAGGGTGTCATATAGATGATGATTCCTAACACTTTTTTAAAAGTCTGTAATGCTTTTCGGACCGGGTAATATCTTGATTTTTTCCACCTTTTTGTGGTAAGGGGTATTCCGTTTTCATCATATATGACCCTAAAGAAGTGTATCTGCTTTTGGTCGACTGTGCCTTTATCACTGTTAGCCCTTCAATCTACGCTATCTTCATTAGGTTGTGCAGATTCCGATCATGATCCACTTTGGTTTTGCCATACTCTATGACATCGTTAATTAGTCCTAATGTACCAGAGCATTTCTCCAGAATCATATCCATTTTCTGCTAGAATACATCCTTGGGCATCACTTGGCCAAAAGACATTCTCTGGAAGCAATACTCTCCAAAAGGAGAGTTAAAGGTCGTCAGTAGCTGTGATTCAGAATCGAACTTAACCGACCAGTATCCATTATTGGAATTCACTTTGGAAAAGTATTTGGCATGACCTCCTCAATTGTGAGAGTCTTATGGTGACCTTGCATGGTAGCTCTGTTCAGATCCTTGGGGTCTAAGTATAGACTTTTGTGAACATACACTAGGCTATTAACCCGTTCTGTAGGCTCACATACTCGGCAAATGATGCCCTGTTCTACCATGTCATCTAACGGTCTTAATCTCATATCTCATATGGATGAGAAGAAGGTTGTCCAGTTTTAGGACCATGTAGTATTCATCGGTAAAACTGCCTATGAGGTTGAAATGATCTGAGTACATGATTCTCAAGTCAATCACAGAGTTGATCTGAACTTGATTCTCTTGGATGATGCAGTGCATCGTATCAAGTTCCAGACCTCTGAGTGATGGTAGTCCAAGTATAGTCGGTCCCTCTGAGGTTACAACGAAGAACTTGTGTGTTTTCCACTCCCTTTGTAGGTACATTGTATGCTGATGGAATCATGTTGAGGGATACTGGAGCCATTATACGTAATCAGTACAGTTAACTCCTTATACCTTAGCACCTAGAAGTAGCTGTCCCGAGAGGATGACTTTGTGAGGAAACATCTTGCAGAATACATGTAGAGGAAGGGTATTGCTTTCAGCTCCTGTGTCAACTTTGGCTTTTAGTTTGTGGGTACCTGCAAGGTTGAGAAGCTTGATATCAAGAGCAGCAGAAACTTCAGTCTATTTTGCCTTGCTACTGAATTATATCAAACTACATTGGCGCGATTTCTTCGTACAACTCATCACGGTCACCCTGACAGGCATTTACTGAATAGATACGGTTGCTATGTTTCCCATCCTAACACCTGTGTTGTTAAGTTCTATGTGTTTCTAGGTGTCCTGGTTTAGATTTTGAGCCCTTTTTATAATGTGCGTTTATAGGTGTCTTCCTTTGTTCTCTTGTCTGTTGTTACAAACTTTTCCCCAGTGGTTCTTCCGTTCACATGCTGAACATGTAGTACCCCACGCGGGACACTTTCCTTTTTGGTAGGAATGTTTGCTGCCACATCACTTACAGTGATTGTACTTTAATGTATCAATTTCCTGGTATTTTGGGTTTCGGGCAGTTGTTTCATCTGACTTAACGAAGCTTCGTGAACCCTACAAATATTCAGGGCTTTTTGAAGTGTTAAACCTTCTCCTTCAGCCATCAATTGATTCTGTACTCTAGGTGCCTTGTTCCGGTAATGACATGCTCTATTAACGGTTTTTCGGTATCCATTGCATCTCGGAACTTACATTTCTTTGCCTGTAATCTGCACCACGCTATAAAGCCGTCGATGCTTTCCGCATCCCTTTGTGTATACAGACGTTAGTAGAACCGTGCGATGCGAAAATTCACCAGAGGCTCTAAACGCTCCCCGAACTTCTACCAAATAACTAGTGGATTATTTTTGTCGGCTTCGTTTGTGAATGTCTAGGAGTTGAACCTTTTAAGGCCTTCCTCTCAAGATAAGAAAATAATTTGGTCAACCTGTTTGTCAGCTGGTTTGTTTCTCACGGAGAAATAGAGATTGCAATGCTGCTTAAAAATCTGAACGAATCAAGTAGATTCAGATTTCTTCTGATATGGAAATTTGACCTTTGTTAGTTCTAGTTAGGTTTGAATGAATACTTTTCTGCTCAGGCTCTTTTGCCCTACTGCTACACTGTGTAGCGTTAAAGAATATTATCTTATTGTTTTTCCATTGTTTCCAAGCTTTATTTCTTGAAAAATTATTTTATAAAATCCTAACAAATTGTAAAAAAAATGTAAATATATCCCTAACATGCATTGGCACCAATGATTTACAAATTTGAAATTCCTAATAAATATTTAAAATTTTCCAATTATATAACGCATATATAGAAAAATATAGAGGGAAAATGCACCCGTATAGTGAAATTCAGCATTTAGTTAAATGATGACCGGAAAAAAGTCACAGGAAATAAGTCACGGAAAAGTCTTGATTTTGACAAAGGGAAAGTCATATTTTATTTGAATATTATTTAACATTAATAATAACCAATTAATTATTCAATTTTTTTCAAATTTATTTATTAATCCAAAATTTTGATAACTCGAAGACTTCATTTAAACATCATAAATAAATATCATGCAGAACTATTTTTAAAAACTTTCCGTAATTTTTAGCAATAACAAATTAATAAATTTGATATTTTTCAACTTTTCTATTCTTTAAAAACTCGATTAACTCAAAGATTTTATTAAATGTTGGAAAATAATGTAGAACTACTTAAAAATATTTCATCGTTTTCAATAATAGTTCATTAATAATTTGGTATTCTTTCAAATTCTTTCAAATTCTTCCTCGTAAAATTGTCTATGTTGTAGAATTAACATGCCAAAATTTTGTGAACAGAAAAAGTAACGAAAAAGTCAACTATTTAGTTGGGAAAAAGTTACAAAAAAGATTACTTAAAAACAAAATCAAAAGAAAAACAAAATCAAAAAACAACAAACTTTTAGCGTTGGTTTGTTGGCTTTTATGGCATATCAACCATTGTAGCTTATTTAATACCAAATACTCTTTATACATATATGATTTGTAAACGCGCTGTTTGCAGATAACATTTTTAACGAGCCAGATCTTATTTGTTTGCACACAGTAAAATGGTTATACATATGATTTATAAATCACTAGTTTGTTGGTAATCTTATTTTTAAATGAGACAGAGCTAATTTGCTTGCACACAAGTATTACTATTGCTTGCACACAGTTAAATGGTTCCAAATACTCTAACAGAAATAATCCTCTTTAGCATTAATCATTTGTTTGCCCTCACTTAAATGGTTTTAAATATCGCAATCTAAAATCAATAGTTTTATTTGCACACAGTTAAATGATTTCAAGCATCACATAACAATTCAATTTGAGCACACAAGTTAAAGAGTTTCAAGTATTCCTAATCAACACTTCTAATTCTATTCAATATTACACATTCGTGAGCCCACCGCAAGTATTGCTATATATCACTATCAATTCAATTAGAGATGAGTCATTTGTTTACACACTGTTAAATGGTTAAAAAGTTCTATTTCTAACAATTCGATTTCGCATGAGTCATTCACACAGTCGAAATGGTCAAACATTTCTATTTGACCCACAGATAGGACCCTATCAGAAGCTACCCCCCGAGTGAGAGTGAGCCTGAGAGCAATGGCAATGAAGGGGTACTCCATATTCTCCAAAACTCCAGCGCTGGAGCCTCACCATCTGATGGGTTAATGTCATATCCAGGACACTTGTTGGAGGAGTCTTACTCCTCTGCAGAGATGCAGTCGGTGTATTCTACAACCTCAGGCGATTGGGCTGCAAAATTTTATATTACTATCAATTATGCGTCCGTGATCAAGATCATTTAAAAAAACATTTGAAAATAATTCATTTGTTCAGTTTTCTCAACGTTCATCGAATTTCGTATTTTAATTATTGAAAACTTTTGTATGTAAAACAATTTCAAAATTTTATCTAAAAATATCAATCGTAAAAATTGTTAAAATTTGCATTTTTTATTATATTTTGTAATACAGTTTCAAATTTTTAAAGTGATAGTATTACTAAATTAATTTTTTTAAATTAATAACCTGAAAAATATTTTTAAAATTGATTTTTCGGCAAAATTTTCTTCCCAAGTCAAAATTCTTAAGTATATTTTAATAACAATAATATAAGAATTATAACTAAAAATAGTCTTATGACATTTTTTTTTCAAATATGAGGTTTTAAAAAATTTAATAGATTAAATTTTTTTGTGACTAATCTTCATAGAAATATAAATGTAATTTTTAATCAAAATATGATTTGTTGAGATAGCATGGAATGGGTTTGATAGACTAAAATATGATTTGCTGAGATAGCATGGATGGGTTTGATAGACTAAAAATATTTCCAATTATTTTTCTCTTACAATACCACTTTCATAGATAAATTCGTTTACAATTGAATAAGTTGAGAAAATTTGATTGAAATTTAACGACTCATTTTTGTTTTACTGTGATTTTTTTCTGTTACTTATTCTGTTACCTTTTTCCTGAATTTTAAAATTTAGTTCAGATCCCAATGATAGTCGAAGAGGGATGATTTTCAATGGGGCAGGTTTAGTCCTTCACCCCTGGTCTAAATTTTATTAGCAGAATTTTCTCCATTCTTTCTTATGAAATATGTAAAGATTCTATCAATAATCGAACGTTTTAAATATTTTATAATTTGGTGGTGGTGGGGTATTTAAGTGTCGAAACTCCACATTGAAAAAATGAATAAATAACATTTTTTTATAAAATAAAATGAAATAAACTCTATAAAAATATTTAGCTTTCATGGCCGGAGAAATTCAAATACATTTTGAGCAAATTTGCAATGAAGCTAAAATTTCGAAAACTTGCTAACTCTTGAAAAAATAGCATCCAGTATTAAAGAAAAATTAAGGGTTTAGAGTTTAGTGCTAATTATTAAAAATTTGCCTCAATTAATTTTTTCTTTTTTTTTTTTTTTAGAAATGATATTTGTCTTTCTTTAGAAATGATTAAATGTACTTTATGAAACTGATTGATGAATATTTACATAGACTCTATTTTTTTTACAGAAATTTGATTTGGGATTCAGCGAGTAAAGCTCGATGGAATATAAACGACATTAAAGTTATCATTTCAGAAAAGCCTTCATAAATTATTTGACTGCATGTCCGTTGTGCATCCCCTGGTATTGCACCCCTTCCTCAGTTGGGTGGGTAGGTTGTCACGGCCCTGAGTATTGTATTAGAAAGGCAGGGTGTAGCAAAACTGGCCACGCATATAACGTAACTCCCTTATGCCATTTCGTTTATGGTGACTGAAAAAAATAAAACAATAAATAAAAAGAAAGAAAAATAGAATTAAACAAAAAAATATTTAATCCCTCAGCATGCTATGCGAGGAACTTGAGTTCGCGCAAAAAGAAATAGGATTATGAGTAGTTACAGAGAAGTCTTGGAAATGAAAAGATGTATTTAAAATTTGTTGAATATCGTTGTTCGCCTTTCTTTCTTTTTTCTATTCTTTTATTACTACGATGACCCCAATTTGATATTAATCTCTTTTCTTCACAGGATGCTTATTCAGTTTAATTAATTCAGTTTCCCATTTTCAATTTGTATTTATTTCAATAGGCCGTAACAAGTTAATGCCGAACTTTAATGCTACGGATGAAAATAGAAGATCTTTTTGTAGATGATGAATTGAATAAAATAATTCTAAACCCATGAACATTTGACTAACGCTGATGGTAACGATGCTAATCGTGCTATCAGTTAGTTCGACTGCTAAATTTGATGTCATAAAGATCCTCCAAGAGCCTTTTGAGAGACCAATAAAACAAAGGAAAATGATTTGGCGCCATTTTCTCTGATCTAAACTAGTCATCTTAGAATTTCATGCAAGAGACAATTTTGCTTCCATACAGACGTCATAAAGATCCTCCAAGAGCCTTTTGAGAGACCAATAAAACAAAGGAAAATGATTTGGCGCCATTTTCTCTGATCTAAACTAGTCATCTTAGAATTTCATGCAAGAGACAATTTTGCTTCCATACAGACGTCATAAATATTGCTCGCCAAGTAACTTTTACATTTTACGTTTTTGCACAATATTTTCAAAAACAATTTTTTTTAATGAGTAAATTCGTCACTGAGGCGACCTCAACTTTTTCCTAAAAATAACACTGAAAACAATTTTTCTTTGAAAACACATGCATTTAATAATCTAATGTGGGAAACTGATCTCCGTCCTAAATCTAAAAAAGATTAATAAATTTTCCATATTCTTTTTAAATAATCATACAATTTGTGATGTAACGAAGAAATCTTTTTTAAAAAATCACAAGAAATGTTTTTTTGGGGGCGGGGGTGAATACAACCGTCATCCGCTCATAAATGTTGTTTGAATTTTAATTTTTTAAACTAGTTTTTTATCATTAATTTTGTGGATATTTTTTATTATTAATTTAACAGGGATATACTTAATCTATTTTTGTTTCATTTCAAATTACTGTCAAATATGCAATAATTTCTATTTAGTTTTAAGTTGCAACCCAATATCACTAAAAAATGTCTCTTCTTGTTTGTCTGTCTCTGTCTCTTTTTCTCTTTCTTATTGTCTTTCCCATATATCTCATTCTATCTCATTATCTCTCTCCCCGCTCTCTCTCTCTCTCTCTCTCTCTTGCTCTCTCTCTCTCTCTCTCTCTCTCACACACACACACACACATACACAGAGAGGAGAGAACGGGGGAGAGACGGATGATGAGAACGAGGAAGTTACAAGAGAGGAATGTAAAAAAATCTTCAGTTACTTTTAAGGTTATTATTGGAATCACCTATAATGTCTAACAAAAAAGCGAAAATCACCTTATATCACTGGTTTTAGAAAAATTCTGATGAGAATACTAAAGACATTAAACATATAAGCAGAATAGAGATTGTTAGGGACTCAGAAACTAAGGCCATAATTATTGCTGTCCAGGCCCAAATAGCTTGGTTTGACTTCTTGTTTGGCTGCGTGCTCGGCAAGGTTTTATTAAAACAGTTCGAAAAGCTTTCTAAGACCATACAGTATCCTTAAAGTTATACTATTGAAGCTCAGGTAATAGCCAAGGATGCTATTGCTCTCCTCATCGAAGACAGAAGGGATCAACGATTTGATTTCTTTTGGCAGATGGCTTTGACGGAACAAAAAGTAATGGTCCAATGAAGCCACGAAAAAAGAAAGTCCCTTTTTGGCAAATGATTGAGTTAACAAACATATTTTACCACCACAATACTCCTAAAAGATACTATTCATTTTGAAAGTTTTGACCTTGTCATTGACGCCACCAAAAACAGTTTCAATTAGAAAGATTATGGAGTGCAACGGTACAATATTTACTGCTAAATGTCATTAATGGATATAGTTTTAGTAAAGAGTCTGTGGACACATTTATTCTAATGACGTCAATTTCATCGAATAAGAAGCCCAACTGAATTTGTTGGTGCCTGTTGCTTGATATCGAACACCATGGACATGGTGTCCATTCATAAACTTATTAAATTCATACAATCACTTAGCGTAACAGAACGCCAGTTTTTGTCAGAAATTATGTTAACAAAAATCATGCTTCTTGTACCTGCAGCTACTAATGCGATTAATGAACGTTCTTTTTCCGCATTAAGGAGATTAAAAACATATCTGCGTTCAACCATCAGTGATCAGCGTCTAAATTTCTTAATGATTCTCCCTGTTCATTGGGATTGACTAGACCATCTAGATCTCAACGATATTTGACAGATTTGCCAATATGTAATAAACAAACAGAATCGCCACTGTTTTATTGTGTAAGACTGAAAGAACAAACCATAAACTTTAGCTTTTTTTTTAAACATCACCCTTTTACTTTTATTCATAGCCGAGTTATTATTTTATGTATAAAACAATATTTGTCCGTGTAAAATTTTGTCCGTGTAACCATTTCATGTCTGTGTAATGTTATACTTGCCCTCCTTCCGCACCTGAGTCAACGATCTTGTTACGACCCTGTCTCAGACACATGACAGGCGTTTCCTTGCACTTAACTCCTTGGGCGAAATCCAGAATCCTGAGCAAACTCTTGCTTTAAATATAGTAATGAAATTCAAGAAAAACTCTCTCTCTCTCTCTCTCTCTCTCTCATAATATTCTTCCTCATTGTTAAAACAATGTTTTATAATCCTTTATTCATGTCCTCATTAAGTGACTAGTAAAACTGCAAAGCGTTTCTGTTTTAATGTCTTGGAGACAGTTTATTTCCCCCAAAGATTTCTAATATCACATTGGGACCTGGTATTTTATGTTGCATGACCACCATTTGTGTTTTGAAAGCATTCAATTTTTTGAAAGCTTCAATTTTACACTACTTAAATAAATGTTTTAACGTTTTTATACGATTGGTAAGGATAGAAACATTGCAGGGCCGATAAGTATATCGATCCCACAAACTTTTGAAATATAAGTGATTGACAACGACCGAGGCAAGAATGACAAAACAAGGTGCTTGTTTTGAAAGGCCAAATTTTATTATGGCAAATCGTAATCGGAAATCGTACGGCGATTGCCAGTACGTAAGATCCAAGAAAACGGGTAGTTGGTGCAGGATCTAGTCGCTGGTGCAGGACTGGATTGCTGGTGCAAGACTGGTAATCGTTAGATGTCAGGATTGGTGGTCGCTGCTGCAGGGCTGGTAGCTGCTGGTGCAGGAATTTGCTTATTATCATAAAATAGTAGTGATAGACTTCATTTTACTTCGACGAGTTTTTTAGTACTACATTTTTTGTGCCACAGCTGCGAACTGCCCTTTGAAAGACCGACTGAATTTAATATTTTTAAAAGAGCGATTTGGTTCCTTAACAACCAGTCCCTTGATAGCTATTGGCTGACAGCATCAGTGACTCATCGCTTCTTGGAAATGGGGTTTATTAGTTTTTTATTATGAATAGCCGGTTGACTACGATAGAAATATTCACAGTCGCAAGTACAAATACTACACTCATTTTCTGAGAAAAACATATTTTTTTGCTTAGCAAAAGCAGCTTTTGGCTTCGGTTATTGAATGTTATTTGACTACTATTCGTTTTTGAAATAATTTGTAAAATTTATGTATGCTTAAAATCATTGAAAACAATGCAAATCATATGTATGTTAGCTCAGTATCGACAGGAATACCCACCCCCGATCTACAGACGCTTTAAACTAGTAGAATAACATTGCAAATTGTGTTTGTAGCAGGACAAAAAAAAAAACTCCACACTATTCTATGATTGACAATGCGAAAAACCTGTGCGATAACACTCATTTCACGTGAAAAATATATTGGTTGGTTTTATGGCATATCAACCATTGTAGGTCATTTAATGCTAAATTCTTTTATATGTATATATATATTAAATGTATGATTTCTAAACGCATTTTGTAGATATATTTTTAATGACCCTGAGCTCATTTTTTATACAGTTAAATTACTTCACTTATTTCTATCTAATACAAATAATTCTATTTAGCATTAATCATTTCTTTGCACACAGTTTAATGTTTTCAAATATTGCTATGTATCGCTGAGAATCTAATTAAACATCATTCATTTGTTTACACACTGTTGAATAATCAAACAGTACTATTTGCAACAGTTCAGTTAAGCAAAAGTACACAGGGTTTTTCTTTACAGTTAAATTTAAAAATAGTTCTATTTCAAACAATTCAGTTTAGCATGAGTACACAGTTTAGATGTCAAACAGTTCTATTTGATCCATAGATAGGACCCTATCAAGTGCTACCACTGTGCATCAGAGCGGACTTGGAAGCGATGGCAATGAAGGGGTACTCTGCATTCCCCCAAGCTCCAGTATTACTGGAGTCTCACCATCAGATTGTATAATGTCATATCCAGGACACTCGTTGTGAGTGACTTACCCCTTTGCAGAGATGCAATCAGTGTATTGTACAGCCCCAGCTGACTGGGACAAAAATATATTTGTTTGCCTTGCAAAATGTAACTTTTAGTCATAGGTCATTTAATGTTATTGACTTCTATTTGTATTATTAAGTATACATACTGTTGTAACTTAACCAGTTATCTTTGTAGGGGTAAATTGTAGTTTGCTGAGAATGAAGAATGAGATGTTCTGTTCGGGAAAGAATTCAAGACAATTCTTGTAACTTTTCTATTTTATTGATGTGTAAACGAATCATGAACGAAAATAGATAAAAGGTAAGATGTGTTTATATGAAACTATGCTTGTCATGAAAATAAATTTCTTTGGCAATTTCCCTTTGACTGACACAAACGATAAGGCCTCAAGTGACTGTATCCTCGCAAAAAATAAAAACTTATGTTCTTCACTAAACGGAATTTCGAGTCAAAAGAGGGCTACATTCACGTATTTTTCTTTAAGTAGCCGAATGTGTCACAATAGCAATTAATTGTATCACCATCTAGCGGTCGTCTTAAAAGTTGTCATAAGGTAGAAAAAATGTAATGTCAATATATAATGTAACAAAAAAATCGGAGAAAATGTAATGTTGTAACGAAAATGTGAATATATCAATGAGTGCAGTGCAGGATTTGAATCTGTTCTGCTGCCGTTCTATCATGGAGAAAAGTCCTATCATGAAGTTGAAGAGTCTTTTGGTATAAGGTAAGAGTCCTTAATAAGTTGAAAGTTGTTATGGGAGAACTCACGTCAAAGCATGGTACATGAGGTCCGTTGGCGTGAAAGGCACCCCTTTCTCGGGAGACGGATACACTTGTGCATGCTTCTTGTTATTGAGCCCGGATCAAACACAGAGAAAGTTCGACTTTGCACACTGTTTTAAATGCTGTTTTAGTCACGCTGCCTAGCTGCCATTGAAAGTACTATTTAGAATGTGAAGGATGTAATTCCCACGTAAGTCCTTTTTTAAACAGTTGAAGGAAATTACTTAAGTATTTGATACTCACCAAAACGTGAGTGGACGGTTTCTCTTGGCATTGATATTCCACAGAGTAACTATACATTATGGAATTGTCTTCGTTGAATGAAATTTTTAGCCTTAATCCTTTTCTTATCAAAAAGTCGTATTCGGGTCATCAGGAGAGAATGTGCACCGTTTCGGGACCTTCCTCTCAACGGTTTTATTTGCAACCCCCCCCCTGATTGAATATAAATGTATATCATTGAGGCCCTATTAGTTATTTACTAAGCTTAGCTTAGATATTGACTCAGAAGTGTAACGGCGAAATGTGATTTGAAAAATAACTGCGTGCGTTATGAGAATATTACGTGAATCTCGTTACGCATTCACGATCGAGTGTCGGTTTAACGAACTTCATTTTGAATTGTTCCACGGAATATTTCTTTTGTTCCATATCCACATGGAACTATTTTCCGTTGACCGACTCCTCCAATACTCTGTTGTGCCTCCAGGTGTATCTCCCATTTGCAAGAGCGGTCTTATAGAAACTGAAGATATGCTCCAATGTTTGTGGTGTGTTATTACATAGAGGACAGGTAAGATAACTTTCTTTCTTCCATTTAAAACGATTGTTTTTTAGGAGAAAGCTGGTCGTACGTGGAGCGTATTAGATAACTCAACCTAATAGAATCCATCTGCCATATGTCGTTCCAAGTAATAGACTTTTGCAAGGTCTCCTCCCAGTTTGTCCATTGACCTTGTTGAGATTGCTGAACTCCTTTTAGTAATCTTTTATTGTAACCTCGCTCCTTACATCTTAAATGACCACATCCCGGCGATTTTTGCCGCTAGTTATTGACCACCGTTGCTTTTCATTAGTTTCGAAACCTTGTCACCCAGTTTGAGCGTGTCCTATGATTTCCTTGAAAGTAAGATTGTCTTTAGAACTTCTTATGGTGTCCCTGTTTTCAATATAGGCTTTAGTGATTTTATTACTTCATCCTTTGAGTCATCCAGCATCATTTAGAGTCTAATTTTCCCGGGTTTGAATTCGTCCACAATTGATTTGAATGGTAATTTTGATTTTGCTTGTCTGCAGTGCAAAGCAACATCAGGCAAACCTGGAGGTAAACCCAATCATTTTCGGGTATAATTTTTCCTCTTAGACTCCATTAACTCAACCGTACTTGTCACAATCTCGTATACGAGTAGCGGCCATAATAACATCGGAATAAATGTATGCTGAAGGCACCAAACCTTGAATTTTCCTTGTAGAGGACAGTGATCAATCTTATGGAGACCTTCTTGTAATGTTCTCGATGTTTCTTTCGCTTGATTAATATCTTTCAAGGACTCATAAAACCAACGTCCCAAACTTTTCACCGGTTCTTCTGACAGTGGGGATTCTTTGATCTTCTACCATGAAATTTATATTTTGATTCACTTTTCCTTTCCTAAGCGAGAGACTTCTAGACTTTTGGGGTTTGAATTTTATCCTACACCAAATCATCTGCTTGTCCATCTGACTTAGTATCTTGCGAGTTGTAGATTCTTTAGATGAGAGGATTGTCGTGTCGTCCATGAATGCCTTCACTGGTGGCATTTAAAGCCCCCACCAAATTCAACAATCTCAGTGTTGTTCTCTGTCGCTTTTAGAAGCAGCTGCATTGCTAGAACGAAAAATATTGGTGACATCGCAATTCCAACTTCAAACCTGTTCCAATTTATTGTATATTCTTTTGTGGTGAACTGCGTGAGGAAACCATCAAAGTATGTTCCTAGCATTTTGGATACTTCCTCTGGAATATGGTACATCTGTAGAGATAACAGAATTGTGACGGCAAATTCTTTAAAATCCCAAAACGGGACTTTATTTTCGCACGTGTAAAGACGGGGCAGACTGGCACTTGATCCCTCGTATTATAAGTCCTCGTTCAGAGTTTGTTTCTCGGGCATATAAGAACCGGCATATTATGGCCAGACTGACCGCCGCTGGCAAGGGGTTCCAAATTTCACACTATCCACACACCCACCAAGGCGACTAGACTTCCTCCCCTAGAACAATGGAAGACATGGACCATTAGGTTTAGACCTAATAATATTAATTATAGTAGTCGGCAATTCCGGTTTCCCGTGTGATATTTTAAAGGAATTAATAGGACAATTTTAAGCAAGATAACATAAGGCGAATAGAAGCTGAAAAAAAGAAACATGACATAACAAACTCGTAGAAGACACTGCAAATAGCAACTTCGACCACGTGGGAACATTAAAATATATCAATCTTTTACTACACATAGATATACACCTTCAACGTGTCAAATATATCATAAATGAACAGTCCATGAACATAAATGTCTTTCTTCTTTTCTGTTCTTTCGTTTTTCTTCAAATTGTGTGTGAGAGAGAGAGAGGGTATATAAAATTGGATATAAGGAGAAACAGTCCCAAAGTTACTTATCTTATTTAGATGGATTCCTGTGGAGAATCTTTCTTCTTTTACGGGCTGACAGACTTTATCTTATTTTTAGTACTGGCTTGAAGATACGGCTTCTTCTTGTCCGAGATTTTTTTCGTCTTCTTTTGCCCGGAGTACTTGGCTTTTGGTTCCGTCCACCACAAACCCTGTCCAACAACTAACTTTTTCTTTTTCTCTTTTCGCTGACGGGAAGAAAGTGCCACTTCCGTTTTTAGGGTCCCAGCTAATCATTTGGCTTCTACCTTCTTCCTTCCCATGTCAGGCGACCCGAGGGAGGTCACCGAATACAAACATCTGTTCTTAACGGTCATTCTCTGATGGCTTGCTACTGTTAATTCAAACCAGAGGATAGTAGTAATTTTATTTCTATCGTCTCAGTGGGATATCACGTGACAGAATCATCTGATGGGGCACCGATCCATAGGCATTAAAGTCCAACCAAATGACATCCAAATTCTTTTTGTTGGTCTTAGATTTTTGAATGATCCATACAACCATAACTTTTAAGAGAGAATACATAATTAAAAACTGCAACTCATTTTAGCAGAGTAATTTTTGCAACCTATTTTGAAAAAATGATAAAAGCAATATCATGTTTTGTTTTGTTTAATATACTTAAATTCGTCGTAATCTAACAATTTATATCTTCCATCACATAAATCAAAGATGGCGATAGCAAATACTTTATTTTTGTTGTCCATTTTCGGTTCAATAAACCACAGATGGCGATAGCAAATACTTTTTTGTGTTGTCCATCTTTCATCACATAAACCAAGGATGGCGATAGCAAATACATTTTTATGTTGTCCATTTTTCATCACATAAATCAAGGAAGATGATTGCAGACACATTTTCTGTAGTTTTTAATGGGACACCAGAACATTTTCATTAGTTCGATTTATAATGCTGAACTGGATGCTTACTTTATGTCGGTCAGTTTAGCTAAACGGAATCTTCATCATATTAGCCCTGTCGGACGGGGTTGTAGAATACACCGATTCCATATTTGCACAGGTGTAAGACTAACTCAAAGAGTGTCCCGGATAAGATACTAAACCAACTGAAGATGAGGCCACAATAATTCTGGAACTTTGGGGAATCTAATCCCCTGTATTGCTATCACTCCCAGGTCAACTCTGACTCGCAGTGGTAGTACCTGATAGGATCTAACGGTTTAACTGAGGGAAAACAATGACTGATGTTAAATTGAATTATCAGTATTACTGAACAATACTTGGAACTATTTAACTGTATGCTAACGAATGAGCAATGTTGAACAGAAGTACTATTGATGAATAACAATACTTGACACTATTTAACAGTCTGTTTGAATTGAATTATTGGTATAACATAGCAATACTTGGAACTATCTGATAGTGTGCAAATGAATGAATTGCGTTAAATAGAATTAGTGTTAAATAGCAACACTTGTAAACACTTCACTGTGTATAAACAAATGATTAATATTAGATAGATTTATTAGTCTTAGGTAGCTGTAATTGAAACTATTTAACTGAAGAAACAATAGCAATACTTAATTAAGTGCAAACAAATTAGTTTCAACTTATTTAATAATAAAATTACCTACAAAATATCCACTTACAAATGTATGTATTACCATTTAAATGTGTGCAAACTAATTACTGATGTACGTAAAATTGAATACTGTTACATGTCACAAGTTGAAACCATTTTCCTGTGTAAAAAATCTTTTAAAAATAGCTCAGGCACGTTTAAAAATCTTACCAACAAAATGTGCTTACAAATCATATATCTAACCCAGGCAAGAAAACTTAATTTTTTTTTGTTTAACCATATAAAGTCAACATCTAATTGAACATTTCAAAGTTAGAAATGAAAGTTATCATCTCTTTTCCATTACTTTTTTCCTGTAACCGGAAAATTACAAATTAAAAAATATTTTTGCTGAGATTATATTTGTACTACAATCAATGGTCACTTGGAGGTATAAATGTAAACATCTCAATGATATTTATTAACTTATAAGTCTTCACAAAAACATAATTTGGGGTTATGTTTTTGTTTAAAAATGGTATAGATAATAATCAATTCATATAATGTAAAAAAATAAATCCTTGATTTTCTCCAGTACAGCTTCACTAATTTATGATTTAAATAAATACAGAGTTCAAATCCATGACCTTTCACTGGGGTCAAATGCCAAATTTAAACTTACTGGCCTAGACTTTTTATTCCAAAGACAAAGAAGTGGACATACATCATAGGACACTCTACAGGTTTAACAATCATTTTGAGAGTGATTAAATCAATTAACTTTTACTATCTAAAAAATTAACTGAATATTTGAAAATCTATATAAAAGTAATCGTGTTTTTTTTTTTAAAATTAAATTTGTAAGCGAATTAAAACTGCCCGGACCCCGGCCACTACGGTCCTATCTGCTCTTGGCTCCTCAACTAACTGCCCGAAAATCATCCACTACAGTCTTATTTGTCTCTTGGTTCCTATGCTAACGGCACTGACCACGACTATTCCGGTTCTTATTTTCTTGACTCCTCTGCCAATTGCCCGGACCACATTCACTAGGGTCTTATCTGATTTTGGTTCTTCTGCCAACTGCCAGAACCTCATCCACTTCAGCCTTATTTGTTTCTTGGGTCTTCTGCCAACTACTCGGACACAATCTACTCGTTTTCAACAGTTGCTAAAAAATAGCGTTGGTGAGTGTTAATCACGTGCAGAATATAGATTGTTGCGGAATTAGGAATATAGTTGTCGGATTCCTTCGGCCTTTGTCATAGATTGAATGGGCAAAATTTAGTCGGTTGCCAGCTATTCAAGTGAGATTGGTAAGAGAAGGAACATAGGAAGAAACAGAAAGGGCGTGTGATCAACATGATCCTATATTACCATTAAAGTTAACAACAAATTTACTGCTACATTAACAAAATAGAAATTAATTATCCGAAAGAAAATCGATAGAATGTTTTAGACGTAAAGAAAAATTCTTAGTGATAATTTCCATGCAAAAAAAAAGAAAGTATTTGTACAAAGAAAAATGTGAGCAGGTTGTGTTTTCCAGGAAATAATAATAGAGTTACTGAATAAGCAAGAATCTTGCTTTCTTCTGATATTTTACCTGCCCATGAATGACTTTTTTTGTCGGTGTTCTTGTTTGTGTAGCAACGAACTGTAGTTGACCTGTCGGCTACATTGATACGTTTTTAGATTATAGGTAATACTTGATTGCCAATTATTATCTTCCGTCGTCTTCTGTATCTTCTGGGTGTTTCCTGTGATCTGCTGTAGAAGGTTTCGTTTGCTGTTTTTATAGTAAACAAGTAGATCCGACCAAAATTCAGACTTTTGATCTTTTGTTGTTGAAGGGCACGAGGAAGTGACAAATTCAAAATTATTGCTAATGTACTTGATTTAGTTTATAAAAGGCTTTAAAGAATTTAGCATTTAAAAGAATTCAACGATCTGAATATTAAGACCCGAGGATATTTTATTTATCTAACAAAAATAGATAAACAAAAATAAAAGACTATTGATATCATTTGTATCGGGGAAGATGGGAATGAATGAGAAAGGGTGCAGCTGATAGACATTGTTGCATATCATAAAATCATTTTCTTCTCACCCGAGAACATCTGCTTTTTAAAAAAGAATAGAACAAAGATCAAAATACGAGAAAATATTTTGTTAAAATATAAAATATTCTTTCTATCGCAGCAGTCAATTTTGAACTTTTAAACCCAAATCATTTACATAGGAAATATTGATAACGAAAAAAATATTGGCAACGTTTGCAATTATTTTTCGAGTTAAGCAACATAAAGAAAAACAAGGTAAAGACAGACGTGCATAGACAATAAGCCAGAAACAAGAGAAAACAGAGGAGAAATTGAGTACTTCTTGGCCTTTACTGAATACAAGAGCAGAGACAGGAAATATACAAGTGGAAGTGAACAGATGAATAATTCGCTTGCGGGAGATGCATGCTGGCTTTGTCTTTCAATAGAGATAAAGAAAAAGAGAAAAAAAATGCCACCTAGAGGAAGAAAACAAAGAAAAAGTTTTATGGGGTAGGGGAACAAAAGAAAGTCGCTTACGGTGGTACAACAGAGCTCGTGCTGGATTCCTTTCCTTCTCAAGTTTTCGTCACCTCAGTCCCGAGGCTACTTCCATTACAAGTGTTTCAATCCCTTCCACTACGGCCCGGATTCCATCCACTCGTTTCCTACTTCGCTTTCTTTTAACACTGTCAACTCTCTCTTCTTCCAGTCCTAGACTTCCGTCACTTTCGACATTTCTAGTGTCGAAATCTTAGCTAAAAAGGAAGAGACAACATAACATTATATAGATATTTATAACGTTAAATCAAAATTAAATCACCATTAACTCATTACTGCTTCTCAATTCTAAAGAAAAAAAGACTTTGAATAAAATATCTGGTGAATAGTAAACAATTTCTAGACCACTAAAAGTATTTCTTTGAGTATGTAATTTCTATAAAAATAATATATAAAATATTAATCGAAACAAATATTTATAAAAAGCAAGGAATACTTTGTTTCGACATATTTACCTGAAGGATATTTTATTCTATTTTATCATCAAAGATGTTAAGATATATGATGGGACACCTCGTCTCCCCAGTGCATTTGTTCACAGCATTATGTGACTCGACGCTCTGTTTATTGCACAGAGTCCGAGACGGTGTCACAAAAGACAAAAGAAAAAAAAAAAGAAGAAAAGATGTTCTCAACATTCGAAGGAGTGTAGTGTGTTACTTCGGACCTTCCTTTGGCCCTGTTTCACTCCACCCCGGTCCGATTTCTACTTTGGTAGATCCTAGCAGATCACCAAAAGACTGAGCACATCCCTGACTCTGGTCGCTTTCTTTGATCAACTGACTCCGGTGTATTCCTCTGACAAACCGACTTGTATTCGTGCCTTAGTCACCCGACTCAAGAAACAGGTCATTTCCAGTTTCTTTTTCTTTCCCACATGGGCAGCGTCACGGTCGTGAAGTCGCTTTGTTCAAACCCATGTTGACCCACTAGCCAGCCTGGCCAGCGATGGACGGGTGAACTACCTCATCTCTCCTTGTCTTGTCATATACCGTTGGATGCATCAACACACATATATATACACACAGATACACATCTACATTTGTATCTATACCTATTAAATTGTCCATTATGACATACATCAACAGATATACATGCACACGCATATATCGAACTCTATACAACCATGCCAAGAATCAATAGTGTCAAAGATTGGTGAAAATGTCATTTTTATGTCAATACATTTTTCAAACTATACATTTTCGAAAATGATCACATACATGACTCGGAGTGGTAACACCTGATAGGATCCTATCTAGAGGTCAAATAGAACTTTTTGACATTTAAACTGAGTGCAAACAAATGACTTATGCAAAATTGGATTGTTTGAAATAGAACCGTTTGATCATTTAACTGTGTATAAACAAATGTCTGAGGTTCAATTGAATTGTTAGTGATACATTGTAATACTTGGACCCATTTAACTGTGTGCTAAAGAATGAGCTTAGGTTCGTTTAAAAAAGTTATGTGGCACGACAATGAGTGTTAATGTATATATGTATGTGTATGGATGTGTATTGTAGGTGGTCAGCGGAATCATCCTCAACATCTTGAATCGGCACCAGAATGTCTGGATGTTCCTTTGTCTATTTTGGCGCGAAGGTCACACAAAGAGCTGTGCCCGCGAAAACCTGCGAGACTGGAAGAGAGGACGAAAGATGTGGTCAGTCAGGAGTGAGGTTCCGAGGGTTAGTCAATCAAGAGTGAGACTCCGAAGCAGTCAGTTTGGAGTGAAGCAGAGGGTCAGACATTCAGAGCCCAGGACGTGGGGCTGGGCCGTTAAGAATGAATACACGGAGAAGTGAAGCCGATAACCAGATGTGTCAGCATTTTTGGTAGCTGTGTAGGATTTTCACAGAGTTCTCACAATAGCCATGAACATACATAGAATGCTAAAAAATGCCAACTTCATCTTCCTGCGTTTGCAGTGCTAAATCCGTGTTTGTCTATTTCTTCCTTCCATCCTCTGTTTGGTGTTGTTGTTTTTTTTGTTTTTTTGTTCAACATGTGAAATTCCCACACGGCCGGGTGTGAGAATTAACAACGGAGTCCACACCACTAGACGAACGGCCAAACCAACAAAACCCAGCTTGTGGGTTGTTTCACAGTTATCAACAAAATGTGTTTACAAATCATATATATCTAATATTATTTAATTTGGCATTAAATAACCTACAATGGTTGATATACCATAAAAGCCAACCAAACCACTCACACGCGCACACACAGACGTATATAGATCTATGTGTGTGTATATACAGGGAAGGAAGACAACAACGCTGAAATATGAAAATATAATCATCTTCTTTTCTTTTTTTATTACCCGAAATCTACGTGTGGTTAGCGTAAGACAGAGTCGGAGGTAGCTGAAACACACACACACGGGGGCAGCGGTACGGTTTTTCGGTGAAAACTCTTTACTTTTCAGCTTCGTTCTCTCTGAGTCGAAATCTTCCCAGGTTTATGCAATTTTCCGGACGCCCACGCGATACTTGTGGTCACACGTTCCACCTAAGCGTTGCACGTGGACATGCATCAAGTCTAGCATACCACCTTAACAGCTTACGTGGCAATTCCACTGAGGAAATATCTTTGTCGTATTGACTTTAGGAAACAGGTATAACTTCGGTTGTTTTTTCTGCTTCCGGCGTCCGACTCTTATAGCATGCCACCCTCGCAATTTATGTGGCATTTCTGTGAGGGCATCTGAATCTTGTTTACTGCAGGAAACAGGTCTATTTCTTGTTATGCCACCCGCGCAATTTATGCAGCATGTCAAAAAGGGGTATTCAAGTCAATATTAAATATGTGTGTTGTCATTCTTTGAGAATACATAGTTTGAAAAACGTACAGACATTTTGTACCTGCACTTTTCAAAAATTTCTACATTTACCTTTTCTGTGCAATCGTCCATTGTCTAAATCAATTTATAAACTTCGAGGATTTAATTGTACCGTTATAATGAATTTGTCATTATAACGAGTGAATTTTATTCTGAGAACCTTTATAATTATTCTAAACTTATCTTCAATTGATAGGATTTAAAAAAATTATTTTCGGTTTTCTATGTTAATTTAGTCGGCATTATTTGAGGGTTATTGATTTTAGTTTTTAAAATTATGTACTCAAATCTTGATGCGCTATTGCAGCAATCTAATTTCTGATTATAGTCTTGCATCAGTATAAAAACAAATATAATTTTAAAACGTTATTAAACAGTGCCAGTCGAACAAGTGCTGTTACAACGAGAGTTTACTATATTTCAATTTCGGAAGGTAATTTTCTACCGGAAAAGAAAAACCGTTACAAAATCTTGTTCTTATGAAGTGTATCTATCTTTTAAGTATAATGATAAAACCTAAAGGGTTTTAGGCTATGTCATCCCATTCATGCAATTCCAGATGCAGGTTTACCTAGGTTTACATCGTTTCAAATTAAGTCGTTCTCGATTAGACGTCGTTTGTCAAAAAATAAATGGAAAAATAAAAATCAAGTTTAAGTCATATTATTCGACTTCACGTTTATCTGCCACAAATGTTGAGTCATAATATCACTAGAAAAAGGGTTAAAAGCAAATAAGATCATGTTACTGTTCAATAAATAAGAATAAAAGAATATAAAATCATATCAAAATAAGAATGAAATAATATAAAATCATATTAAAATCCTAGAAAACGAAATATGAAAACATCTGTGACTCTGTGTTGCCTTATTTAGCGATCTTTCAGAGCTCAACATTTGTGTTTTCCATAGTAGTTCCAATATCTACCGTTTGGTGTCATTATCAACGCCACTCGTGATTCCCGCGAAGTTGAAATCCAGTTTAGTTTCGGCATATGCACGGTATACGTCTGCTTATCGCCTACTCTCTAATTCTCATTTATTTGTGA
Source organism: Sepioteuthis lessoniana (assembly GCA_963585895.1). NCBI lineage: Eukaryota > Metazoa > Mollusca > Cephalopoda > Myopsida > Loliginidae > Sepioteuthis > Sepioteuthis lessoniana. Next base: position 55,419,293 of record OY757918.1, read on the forward strand.
CTTTGTATTTTGCCCGAATTGCTCCAAAGAAAATTCCTAGTGTTAGTGCTAAGCATCATACTATAATACTGGACGATAAACTTACTATAATAAAACGTCATAAAAAAGATGAAAAGGGTATATCGATTGCTCGCTCTTTTGGAATGAGTCGGACAACTATATTGACGATTGTTACAATAAGAATAAGATTTTGGCGTATATCAAATCTGATGCCCCAAGGATGAAGAATACTGTTATCAATAAGGAAAGAAGAAAAATCTTTGAAAAGATAGAATAACTTCTTTCCATTTGGATTGGTAGATTGAATCATCAGCGTGCAGCAATTAGTCAAGGAATCATTCAAATGAAAACGTTGCCTCTGCTTGAGGACATAAATAAAAAATACCCAGATGAGAAAGAAGAAGAGTTTAAAGCAATTCAACGCTGGTTCATGAGATTTAAAGAATGAAGAAGTTATCACTCCATTAAGAAGCAAAGTGAAAATGCATGAGCTAATGAAGAAGTAGCAGCCGATTTTTCTCAAACATTAGCTAAGATCATCGAAGAAAACGGGTTTCTTCCTGAACAGATTTTTAACGTTGACGAAACTGGATTATAATGGAAAAATTGCCAGACCGTTCTTTCATTTCCAAAAAAGAAAAATCAATCCCAGGCTACAAGGTTTCGAAAGAATGTGTGACTGTTATTTTATGAGAGAATTGAGCTGGAGATTTTAACTTAAAACCATTGCTGGGGTATCTTGCACACAGCCCCCGTGTCCTGAAGAACGTAATCAAGACATCCTGCCATATGAATGGCTAATCCTAAAGCACGGGTGTTATCTTTGAAGATTGGTTCTTTAATCATTTCATCCCGGCAGCAGAAAACTATTGCAAGAAGGGGAATCCTTTTACGATATTATCAATAAGTGATAATGCCTCTGGCCACCTGCAAAACACTGAAGAATTTCACCCGAATGTTACCAACATGTACCTCCCTCCAATCACTACGTTTCTTATGCAACCAATGAATCAGGGAATCATTGCAATCTACAAGCTTTACTATATGAAGCGTCCATTGAGGCAAGCAATAATTGCAACTGATCTTGATGAGCCACACACACTTTGTGACTTTCGGAAGAAGGATGACATATAAGGCTGTGCAGAACATTGCAGTGGCGTGGAATGATGTTCAGAACACAGCTATGAGTGGTGTGTGAAAAAAAACTATACCCGAAAGTCTTGAATGATTTCAAAGTGTTTGATAATGTTGAAATCAACAAAACGTTGGTGTCCATGTGCAAAGAGCTGGAAATGAATTTGAAGGAGGAGGATTTCATAGATTTATTTGGAAAAGAAAAACAGCCCCTAACGAACGACGATTTGATAGCATTCAATGAACAACAACAAAAAAGTCAAACCTGAGCTACGTCCGTTTTCTCAAAAGAAAATGCTGGAAGCATTTGCTTTTATGGAAAAAGCACTTCAAATTTTCTTGGATATGGACCCAAATAGTCAACGCTTTTCAAATGTTATGCACGCTAGTCACGAAGCTTTTTCTCCTTTTCATGTAATCCTTGAAGAAATGAAGAACGCAGTTCAAGGAACTCTCGACCACTGTCTTATTAAAAAGCGTATCGAACAACGACAACAACAGCCAGAATCAGCTGTTGATACAGATGATCCGCAGACAGCAACGTCCGTGATATAAATAAACTAATTGAATGTAAATATTGGTAAATCTAACATAAATTCTACTATTGCAAAACAATTTTTAATGACTGTATTTGTTATTTGATCTTACAAAACCATTTTATTCTATAATGTCTTAGAGCAAAACTCATTCACAAATAGAGTCCTCAATGTACTTGTAGTGGGAACATGTGATTGTTTAGTGGATAAGTTACTCTCCACTTTGTAGTGAGTGGGTTCTTGTCCATATTTGACGGGTATTACTTTCATGTTTAGTTCCACCACAAATACAACACAAATTTTACTAGCACGTAAACAAATGGAATATGACAACAACGAACATTAAGAAACAAACAATTTAATAATCATAACAAAACAGGAATAAAAATAATGAGAAATACGGTTATGGCCAGTAGAATGAAAATAGGGTTGTTTGCCCGCGTGTGTGTGTGTGTGTGTGTATTTACTTGTTAGTAAAGTCTATCAAATAAATGGGTCCATAGTTGACCGAAGTAAGGAGGATAAAAATTTGTCTTTACTCACATACATGGGTATGTGTGTGTGTATACGAGTGATGGACCGTAAGTATGGGTCTTTGCTTTCATTAAGTCCGCACGTGTTATGATCTTGGCGACAACGTGTCGCATTGATAAAAGGAGGTCGCATGCCTTTTCCCTTTGAGTCTTATGGCATGGCTCTCTGCTGTCCATTCATGACCTCTAGTAGTCGACAAAGTCTTTTTGGCTGTGGACGGAATGAACTTTTGGCCGTGGAAGGAATGAATTGAATGACCTGATTGATTAAATTCGTTATTTATACTTTTGGGGTCACTAAAGTGGATCAAAAATAGTTTTATTGCAGGCCCTAAAATTCAAGCGAGTAGACATTTCTTGACCTATCAGATTTGTATATTTACTTTTTTGATTTACAGCCCAAAAAATTTTCTATTAATTAGTTTCTGATCCAGATTTTCTAGAATGTTCTTATTCTATGTTTTTAGCTGATTGGTTGAAAAATATAAAAAAGTAACTTTAATGTTTATGCGATTTTGATTCAAAATTTCTAAAATGTTCTTATGTATGTTTTTGGGGTTGATTATTTTAAGGCTAAAAAAAAGTGTATTCTATATACTCTAAAGATCGTCAATTCGTTAATATGTGCATTTTCAAGTATGTACGTACATATATTCGTAAATTTAGATTACTTTTTTCTCTACTATATTAAAAACTAAAATATATTTGTTTGTAAGCTTAAAATGGATTCTTTTGGGCCATATATTATTAAAAATATATTTATAAATAAAATATTGAATAGGAAATGGTTATTTGTGGTTTAACCTTATCAAAAGTAAATTCAGAAACATGTAAATTCGACTTAAGTCGCCTCTCCTGGAACAAATTACCGACGTATATTTGTATCAGAAATTAGTCACTAAATCTCTTTTTCTTTTTACCTGCTTTCTCTCCTCAACCAGCCTCTCTCACAGCCATAGACAAAATATTTTTCTTTTTTTACGCACTTAACGCGGCGTAGACTTGGCTTATAACTATCTAGACTAACTATAAAATTCCTCGTCTCTATATTTCTTTCTTTTTTCGATGTTCAGGTCGTTTTGCTTTTATAAACAAAAGATAACCCTCATAGATAAGCGCCCCACTTTCGTTGAAACATCGTCATTGAAACACCAATCCCATCACAATCTGATCAATCCTCAGATGTAACCTTTAATACAAAACCCCGGAGGTTTTACGCACACACATACACACACAATGTTGGAAGGTTACTTGGCGTTCTAAATCTTCGAAAGTTTTCAATATCATCGACTTTTCATAAGTGATTTAATATCATCTCAGGCCGATTTAATAGACAAGAGAAAAATGTGATATTTCTTCTGGTGGACAACTTGCCGGTATTCAGTTTCCATCAAAACCCTAGACACTGTGCCAGCACCATGTTAGCTACCTTATGAATGATACTCGGACCAGTCACTAAGGACAATGGTGATGCGCTGGATCCGCCTGAAAATCACTTTACCCTCCACCTGGTACTTGTGAACTGATTTTTGTGTGTTTAATTCTCACAACACAAACCATTTTTATTCACCCCGCTATTTGTACTCGTAGCCTCCGACTTAATGAATCTCCTCTTACACGCAATACCTTGGTGACGTTCCTGATCACTATGATTTTATCACTCAGCTTAACCTAATCACAAACATTTATTTCCCTACTGCTAGTAAAATCTGACCCCCCCAACAGTATTACTATCTTGCTACACACGATTTCATTTGTCAGTGACCATTTGTTAGACTATTTTTGGTCGACATGGAAGAACATTTTTAAAAAAAATGACATGCCTCAATACACGCGTATTTATTTATCTCCTACATTTTACATTCTTAGCTGATTTCTAACATTACTTACAAAATCAGACAGACTGTTTTCACTATAAACTTTTCACTTTGTCTTTTCTTAAACCAAGTTCATTCCCCTCAGTTTGTTCTATTTTCATTTTTTATCTGATTACGTCTGGTTTTTAATGTGATCAAAATACTATACTTTTATTCTCATGGATTCTTCCCTAAAGCAAATCAATAGAAATAGATTCCATTTTCCTGCATAATTTCCTGTCTCGTGAATGCGATGCAAGTCTATATGCTCTGGTCAACGTATGGATAAACTTCGTAATATATATATATATATATATATATATATATTACGAAGTTTATCCATACGTTGACCAGAGCATATAGACTTGCATCGCATTCACGAGACAGGAAATTATGCAGGAAAATGGAATCTATTTCCTACTTGTCAGACAATTGTTCACACCAATCAACATCGAATGCACGATCATTTTATTCCTACCAACATTAGACAAATATTTGGGAACAATACAAACATACTATATATATATATATATATATATATCAAGTAAATGAGGACTGTGAATATGCAAAGAATGGGTGCTCAATGCACAGCTATTTAATACAGAATATACCAGCAGAGCAAAATATATACTTTTTTGTTTAAAAAAACGAGAAACTTAGAGATAGTATTCTATAATAAATTTATTTCGCTTATTAAATTATTCAGGGATAGAGGTGTTATTCGTTATGATTAATGAAACTTTAGTATAATTTCTATGCTAGTTTTAACCTTACATATTTTTGAAGAAAATCAGTAAAAGATGTTAAAACACACCTTGTCTGTATTTTTTTTGCAAAACTTGTTAACAAGAAAAATTATTACCAAACATATCTCCTCTCTCCCCCTCCTTCTCTCACGCACACTCAAACACACAATGTGTATGTAACGTATAAGGTTTACTCCTTGAACTCTCGATGGACTGCGGAATCGTAGTACGCGATTTCGTACTCCAGTCGCGCTATTAAGTTCACTTTCGGGCAAATACCCTTGGGAAAGGTATGAACCCCCTTATCCTCCCAGCTATGGGTTAAATAGTACCACTACTGTTCTTCTAGGAGAATGACTTTGGCATTAGATAACCTAAAAAGAGGTGATATGCCATTAAACAAAGAAACCAAACCAAACCATCCTTGAACTCTTTTCTATTATTTCAATACTGATTATAATATTTTACTCAAGCGAGAATTGAATTGAGTACAAAAACTCACCGTTACAATTGAGTGTAAGGAAGACAATTCAGACACTTGTAGCAGAGAAAATGTATCATGGGCTAATATTTCTTCATGCTAAACAATGTAAGACAATTCACGACGAATTAACAATATATTTATTGCTTGAGCAGGTTTAATAGAAAGGATACAAGGATTACACGAAATAACAAGAGAACATTATGGAGAAAAATTCATCACTAGTTGTTGAAGAGTCCCTTATAGAATGAAAGTTGATGTCCGAAGACTTACGTCAAAGCGTGGTATCGTGCGTGGTACGACACGAGGTTTGTTGGGGCTAAAAGCCACCCCTCTGTTGGGAGATGCACACACTCGTGCGTGCTTCCTGTTGTCAAGGCCGGAAGGAAGAGAGTAAGTTCGACCATTCAAAGTACTATTTGTAGAGCATAGGATATAATCCCTACTGATGTAATCCCGACACACCAAAATCCCTTGGTCATCTTCTGATTTTCGATAAAATCAAGGCCTCCAGTAGTCGCGACTGAAAAATACCTCTACAATCTTATGGTTCACATCATGATTAGCTATAGGCAAGACGTTACTTTCCTTATACGCTTCATTTTCTGGTCTAAAAACAAATCATTGGTGTGCATTGTCAATAAACTTTATTATAATTTCGTTCGTACACTTCGTACATTTTTCTAAAAGGATTATGGTTTGTCTTGGTACTCTTAGACAAAGATCCTTTGTTCCTTTGTGTATGTTTTTGTTTTTTCCAGCATAATCTCTTCTTGGTTGTGTGCGACATATGGTACATGTTAAAATGATGACTTTAGATTGTTCAAGGTTATCCTTCAGTTCTTTAGATGTTTTATGGTATGTTTTCCCACATTTCGTACCAACCTTTCACAACTCGCAGTGATTTTCCCTCACACCTCACATCAAATGAAATGATTGACAGTTAAATGCTTAGCAAACTTCTTAATAACATTGTGCACTGTTGGAACAGATATACTTATGTTGTATATTGACCTCCGACACCGCTAAACATGCCATTCCAAAGACGGCGGAAGTGCATATTCCATTGGCGTGGGCGAGCTTAACTGACAATATGGGACAGGGTTAAAATCCCACGGTACAAACTGATGCACCGAAAGAGGGTGACCTGTGAACTGCATGACAGTTATTTCCGCTTGATGACGATCAAACATGCCATTCCAAAGACGGTGGAAGTGACACATTCCGATGGCCAGTTATGGGGAGATATTGAGTGGGCGATTGAACTATTATATAACTCGGTGAAGACAGGAAGTCAGTTAGTTTTAGAGACCAGAGCCGTTGGTGACAAGATGCGGTAGAGGAAGCCAGAACCCAGCAGAGAGCTGGGCCCCAGGGCCTCCGATTGAGCAGCCCTGGAGAACGAGAAAGACACAACACTGATGGCCATAAGAGTGGGGGTCAATATGTTGCAGTTCTGTTTGGTCTCAAACTCCCCCTCACACACAAACCTTTCAAATAAAGTGAGAGGTACATATTTTTCAAAGAACATTGTCGCTCGTCGTTATTATTGTGTCGTTATGATTCTGCATGCATCTGCATATGACTATACAACACTTACATTCTTGCGGATAGTGAAATACACAGAAAATTCCCAGTGGATCATCTTCCCTAACCAGTAGTTTCTAGTCTCATACTCTTTTTGTATTGATTTGCTGCATTCGCTTATTATGTTATTGATCGCTTAGTCTCTATCACCACATAGCCTATAATTGCAGTTTTATTGCGTCTTATCTGTTCTTGCTTTGATATTGATGGTCCTTATTGCATTGTTTTGTGTTGCTATTAGAAGAGATTCAGTTTCTCTCTGAAGGTTTCCCTTTTTTAGCCACGTCCAAGTCTTTTCATGTGAGATATCGCTTGTTTGCTGCTTGAAATATCCAGACAATTGCTTTTCTTCCCACTTTTGTTTTTTTTCCCAGTCGGCTGGGGCTGTAGAATACAAGGACTGCACCTCTGCAAAGGGGTAAGACCCTCCCCCCAACGAGTGTCCTAGATATGACACTAAACAATCTGATGGTGAGGGTCCAGTGATGCTGGGGCTTTGGGGAATGCGGACCACCCTCCATTGCCATTGCTCCCAGGTCCACTCTGGCCCGGAATGGTAGCACTTGATAGGGCCCTATCTATCGGTTAAATAGAACTAACTGCATACTTATGTGACAGAGAGAACTCCCCTCCCAGGTGGATTAATTGATTAACGATTCTAAGGGATTAGAATGAATTTATCAATTAAATGGATAAAAGGATAGATTTGGAAATAAGTCTGTTCTTCTATAATACACAAAATAAGTAGGGAAATTTCCTGTTTTTTTAAATTTATCATTTTATTTTCTATCTTATTTTATTTGTTCTTTTTTTTTTTTTTTTTTTTTACTGACGTTCCTGGAATTGAGTCTTTAGTAAGTAAGGTAATGATTCGGGGAGTGGAGAGATGGATTCGTTGATTGAATCCTGTGATAAAAGGGTTAATGAAATCTTGTGCGGTCTAAGGTATTCCAGATGTAAGAAAGAGGAGACGGGATAAGTGGATTTTGTCGATTTAATAATAATTGTCCGAACAGAAAAAACAGCGGGCGTCCTAAATTCGTTTTTAGTACCTGTCAAAAAACGGCCATCTGGAATTTTTAAAAGATATACGAAATATCAGTTGGTCCAGGCAATTTACATATCATTATTCATGGGCGTAATCAAAAAATTATGGAGACCCCACTCCCAATTTATATAAGCAGTGCGCAGCCCTCATTCAGCAGTAGAGGGTGAAATCGGGGGTCAGTTCAGAGCCCATTCAGAGTTGAGGGTTAGCCCCAGAGTAGAGGGTGAAATCGGGAATTGAGTTGAGTTCGCAGTTAAGTTCAGAGTTGAGAGTTCGAAGCGAGGGTTCGATAAGACAGAATGACTTAAACATAGGAACTTCGCGAATTCCCGATCGTTATGTCAACAAAAACCGAGATGAACAAACTTTTAAAAATAACCATGAATCGATAATTGTCTCCCTTACATTTTCCCTGGATCTCTCTGTCACTTTCTAAAACGAACAAATAAGTTTCGTGTGACCTTTTCTTTTGTATTCTACGCATTTATGTAAATTCTTCTATGGCGAGATAAAGCCAATAGCTTTGAGAAGGTTGTATTATCCAAAAATCGAAAATGGTGCTTTTCTTTGTGTGTGTTCTTGTGAATCGCAACAGGAACTATTTTCTCCATAAACAGTGATTTTCCTTCGGCGTAGATTCCAGCCAAAATTAGATCGACTCGCCCGGTTGTATCGATCTGAGGAGACTACAACAGCGCTATTCGGATCAAAAATTCACAACGTGGCGAATGGTTGCAGTTACTTCGGATTCAACAAAGGGAGCCGTGTGATTTTGATTTCGATGAAAATTCTCAGGCTAAGCTAGACATACCGGCCAGGGTTGGATCCTACGTCAGACTTATGCTAAACTGAGTTTTCTGAATTAGAACTATTTGACTAAACTGAATAGCTTGAAATAAAAATTACATACTCATGCTAAACTGAATTGTTTGAAATGGAACTGTTTTTGACATTGAAACTGTACTTATGCTAAACTGAATTGTTTAATATAGAACTGTTTTGACATTTAACCGCGTGTAAACAAAATCTATACTTATACTAATCTGAATGGGATGAAGTAGAACTGTTTGAATTAACTGAATAGCTTGAAATAGAAATGTTTTTAACAATTAAACTGCGTACTCATGCTCAACTTAATTGTTTGAAATAGAACTGATTATTTGTATAAAAATGGATTTAAATAGAAGTAAACTGCATACTTATGCTGAACTGATTTGTTTAAATTAGAACTGTTAGACTTAACCGAATAGCTTGAAAAAGAAATATTTTTGACACTTAAACTGAGTACTCATGCTAAACTGAACTGCTTGAAATAGAACTGTTTTGACATTGAAACTGCATACTTATGCTGAACTGATTTTTTTTTAATTAGAACTCTTTGACTAAACTGAATAGCTTGAAATAGAAATGTTTTTGACAATTAAACTGTGTACTCATGCTAAGCTGAATTGTTTGAAATAGAACTGACTATTTTCATAAAAATGGATTTGGTGTTGAATAACCTACAAAGGTTGACATGGCATAAAAATCAACCAGCCAACAACTTTTGTTTTTTTTTTGTGTTGTTTGTGTTATTCTTGGTAGCTGTAATTAGACTTTCTTTGTTCTTTTTTATGTAGTCTTCGAATCGTTGTATCGATGCATCGACGCTATCTTGAATGCTGGCAAGTCTTCTTCCTCCTTCTTTTCTTGACACATACTGCCTGTCAGCATCATCTCTGGGATGTAAAGCCTTATGCATCGTCATGAGTTTTCTTGTTGTCAGATCCATTTGTTGGAATTCTTCCCTAGACCACTTTAAGAATTATCCTGATTATCTTACAAAAGAAACAGCCCAGTTTTTTTTCATCCCTTTGATGAGATTTATGCAATATACCTTGGTTTCCCGTAGTTTTCTTGTTCTCCTGTGATAGTTTTTTTCTTTTTTTCTTTCTATCATCTCTGCTTGTTTGATGTTGTCTGATTCCAATATTCCCAAGTACTTATAACTTTCCTTTTCTTCGAGCGTTCCGATTTTGTCTGGATTTAGTAGTTCTATTCCTTCCGTCATTTGTCGTTTTCCGCTTCTCATTATTAACATGGTGTATTTTTCTATGCCAAATTCTATCCCTATATACTGACTACTTTTATCTGGGTTTTCAATTCTTTTTCATTTTTAGCAAACAGTCTGATGTCGTCCATGTACATTTCTTGCGATTTATGAAGTTTGCATCCGCTTGTGTATTTCCTGAGTATGTTATTGAGTGGCATTATCGCTATCACAATAAGTAATGGAATATACCTCTCTGGATTTTTACCGCAGTTAAATTTTTTCCTCCTGTCAATTCCATTTTCCAGTTTTCATGGTTTCCCCGATGAACTTCATGACTTTGTCTGATATCTTGTACATTTTCAGACAGTTTGTTGTAATGGAATATCACACATCTCCTCTCAGTCATGTGGAAAGGGCACCTCGGGTGGTGTAATGGTTAGCAAGGTAGACTAGCAAACCTACACGAGTGAGTTCGATTCTCATTGGGTGCCCAATTCATGCGGCCTTGTGCTACATCTAAGCAAAAAAGCTTAGTAAATTACCTCTCAGTCATGTGGAATGACTATATATACAGTGAGCTCGGCATTATACCTGTCCTTGCTTCGGGGATTAGTAGCGTGCTTCACTATTCATTGTCTGTCTTATTGTATCTCTCTTACAATAAAACCTTTCCTTTATTTTACGAAAGTGTTGACTGTTCCTTTCCGCCTTGTCTGATCGTATCCCCTTTAAGGATACAACGCAATTTATAATCCAGCTTTGTAGAATCATATCGTATGCCATTTTGTGATCCATCGACGCTAAATTTTTGCGTGTCGTTTTGCAGTCCTTGAGGATGTGTTAATCAATGTAAATTAGATCTCTATTTCTCTTGTTCCCTTAAGACATCCTTTCAGTTCCTCGGGGAATAGTCCACGGCTTGCTAGGGAATAGTAAATCTCATCCCTAATTATCATTATCATTATTAAAATTATATATATGTGTGTGTGTGTGTGTGTGTGTGTGTGTGTTTTGTTTATATTTTACCCAGTTGAAATAGATTTTGCAAAGTAGTTTTGGCTTAATAAAAAGTTTTGAACGTGAAAGTTTTGCTAATTGGGCCAAGTGCAGATAAATGATGGGGTTGTCACACTATATCCCTTTTATTCAAGAGATATTCTACATGAAGTACTTAGATGTATAATAACGGTGACCAGAACTATATATATATATATAACATAATCCCTACCATTTTTTTTATAAAAGGTTAATTTTCTTTTAAACTAAAAACACTAGAATTTTATTATTTTTGTGGAATATTTTACAATCAAAACGGATATTATTAGATACTATTTATTACCAAAGTTTGTGTTTCATCAGTAAGTAATTACTGATGATAATAAAGGATCAAGGGTTATCCCCTTGTCCTGGAGTTGTTACGATCCCTAGGGAGTGCCACTAGGGGACAGTTGAATAAAGTTGTTAAAATATCAACATGTGTTTGTGGTTTGTCCGACATCTTCCCATTTTCAGACATTATCGGCAGCCCACCTAGAACAACCAACGCTCGTGTATTATACATGGTGTCGGAGGTGGGATTTTAAAAACACAATATCAATATTTTAAAAGGGACCCTAAACCAGCGGAAAAATATTTAGACTTCAACCCCCAGAGAATTTTGACTTTACAGCCACAGGGAACTGGCAAACATGGCATCAGATTCCAACGGTTCACAATAGTTTCAAAGCTAAGCGAAGAATCAGCAGAAACCCAATAAGTACACTGATTTATTGTATGGGAATAAAAGTCGAGCAAATTTATAAGTCACTGTCCTTTAAGAAGAAGGAAGACGAGAAAAATTTCGTCGTCACATTAAGCAAATTTGATGCATATTTCATGCCGAAAAAAACGTCATCTACGAGCGTGCTAAATTTTACCTAAGAAAGCAAAGGAATGGAAAACTGATAGAGAAATTTTTAAGAGAGCATTTTATGAACTGGCAGAAAACTGTGATTTCCTTCAGAAAAACGATCAGATAAAAGACCGTTTAGTCATTGGACTGAAAAGCAAGGAATTATCAGAAAAACTCCAACTTAAAGAAGACCTTAGTTTAGAAAAGGCCGTTGAAATAGCTCGTAGCTACGAACAAGTCAAAATGCAAATGGAGAAAATGCAAGACAACTCAGTGGATGCGGTAACAAGGGAAAGGAAAGAAACTGCAAAACACTTAGGATGGAAAAAGTATTCCCAAAAGCCGGAGAATACGTCGCGATGTAAAAAGGGGAAAAAATATCACAAATTTGATAACCGTTCAGCAAAAGCAAAAATTTGCAGGAACTGTGATAAAATGAATCACTTCGCAAGATGTTGTAGGTCGCGGATACAGAATATTCGTGAAATAAGGAAACAGCCTACGGAGAGAGATTTCCTTGGGTCTGTATGCAAGAATGAACTTCCAGAGAAAAAATAGATCATTGGCATGTAAAATTAAAGGTAAGTGAGATACCTATTATTTTTAAAATTGATAACGGGGCTGATATCAATGATATCAGTAATAAAACCTTTCGAAAACTAAGGAAAAGACAATGCTAAAACCAGCACATGGCATCTATAAAAGTACCGAAGGCACATTAACCTGTAAAAAGAAATTTTGGGTGACTACGACGCATAAAAATAAGATGTATCGCTTTGAGATACGTATTATAGATAATGATACAGACAATTTATTATCTTGAGATACAGCATACAAAATGGGACTGGTTACGAATTGTCAGGCATATACCCGTCCCAATTTTACCCTAGGTAAAAAAGGAGCTTCAACGCTTAGAGGAAGATGACATTATTGAAAAAGTCACCAAACCAACGGATTGGTGATCACCCACTGTTCCAGTAAGGAAAAAAACAGAGATGTCAGGATATGCGTAGATTTTTAAAAAAATTAGATTCAGCAGTAAAAAGGGAACATTTCTTGTAACCAAATTTGGGGTTCAAAATATTCTCAAAATTAGATGGAGCTAGTGAATTCCATTAAATACCGTTAGATGAAGAAAGTCGGTCGCTGACGACTTTTATTACACCATTCGGAAGATTTTGCTTTATAAGACTACCTTTCGGAATACCCTCTGCTCCTGAAAATTTTCAACGTAGGATAACGGAATTACTAGGAGACTTAGAAGGGATTCAAGTAATAATTGACGATGCAATCTAATAAGGATAAAATCAAGGCGATTGTAAAGTTACCTTTGCTTTCTGCAATCCCGTAATTCAAAAGATTTCTCGGAATGACACAATATTTAGGCAAAAATGTGCCGAATTTAGCAGAAGTACTACAGCCAATGTTAGAATTTTTGAAAAAGGATACAGTTTGGGTCATGAATGAACCACAAAAAAAGCCATTTCAGAGAGTCAAAGAATTGTTGACACAGACACCCATATTAATTTACTATGATCCTAGTAAGTCCATTATAATTAACGCGAATGCGGCAGCTACGGACTTGGAGTGTAATTTTTCAAGGAGAAAATTTGACTCTGAGAGTTATAGCTTATGCCTTTTGTACTCTTACCCAAACCGATAGAAGCTTCGCACAAATAGAAAAAGAATGTTTAGCGAGTGTTTGGGCTTGTGACAAGTTTGACTGATATATCGCTGGACAAGATCAGTTTCGCCTATTGACGGACCACAAACCGTTGGTATTGCTAACTTAAATAATACTCCTTTGAGAAGCCAAAGACTTTTAATGAGACTTAGGAGGAAAAACGCGGTAGCCGAGTATATCTCTAGAAAACTCTTATTAGTTTTAGATGCACTGTCCAGAAATCCAATGCAGCAAACTCATAGTACTACTGAGGAAGATGTAGAAGTGTATATAAATAGTTTAGTTAAAACTAGATCAGCTACAAGTAGAAAATTAAAAGAAATAAGTACTGCTACATCTATGGACTCAGACCTTCCAGATGTTATCCATCTTACTTTAAATGGTTGGTCTAGGAAGGAAGATAGATTAAATAGAAGAGTTAAGCCTTATTTTACTTATAGGAATGATCTATCAGTGCACAAAAAATTCTATATTTCCAAGATTGGATAGTGATTCAACAAAATCTCAGAACAGAAATGCTACGATCAAATACACACCTGACATCTTGGATTAAACAAATGCCGAGAACGAACAAAATATCAGTATGGTGGCCAAAAATATCCCAGGAAATAGATGATTTCATCAAAAGATGTGAATTCTGCAATTGTCCTCGAACTGCAAACCCCAACGAAAATTTGAAAACAACCCCTTTGCCAGATAGATCATGGCAGAAAGTATGGGGAGTACTACTTAGTCGTGACAGACTATTTCTTCCGTTACTTGGAAATAGTGAAATCAAGTCCACGAACAAGTAATAAAAAAGTAATTAAAAAGTCTGTTCGCCCGGATGAAATTGTAAGTGACAATGCAGGACAATTCACAAGCGCACATTTTAAAGAATTTGCGCAAAATATGGATTCACATGCACAGTAGTGAGTCCTCATTTTCCACAGGCAAATGGAGCCGCTGAAAGTGCTGAGGAAGTTGCAAAAAGAATATTACGACAACCAGACATATTTCTCGCATTAATGGCACACCACATTACACCTATAACTGCAACAGAAGTTAGTCCAGCAGAACTGTTGATGGACAAGAAAATGAAAACAATCTTACCCAATCACCCACACAAACTAAAAACAAAATGGCCGAATCTTAGGAAATAAAAGATAAAGATAGATCATATAAATCACGAAACTAGGGAAATTATGACAAAAAACATGGAGGAAAGGATCTAAAACCACTAAAGGTTGGTGATAGAATCCGAGAAGAAACGGATGAAGCGAAAACTTGGGAAAATACTGATACAATCATAGCAGTAAATAAACGTAGTAGAACGTACATAGTAACATTAGATTCGAGTGAATTCCGAGAAAAAGAATATGGTTTCCGAGAAAGAGAACAGGATCCATTTAAAGATAAAGAATTCAGGATCAAGATCGAGTGAATTCAGAGAAAAAGAATATGGTTTCCGAGAAAGAGAACAGGATCCATTTAAAGGATCAAGATCGAGAAAAGGACGGTTAACTAAAAAGCTCAAATATCTTAAAGGCTTTGTATTGAAAAAAAAAAATGAAAATAATCAGAATAAAAGCTGAACAAAGAAAAGTGTTTTATCAGTAAGTAATTACAGATGATGATAAAATATCAAGGGTTATCTCCCTTGACCTGGAGTTTTTACGATCCCTAGGGAAAGCCACAAGGGGACAATTGAATAGAGTTGTTAAGATATCAACATGTGTTTGTGGTTTGTCCGGCATCTTCCCATTTTCAGACATTACCGGCAGTCCACCAAGAACAACCAACGCTCATGCATGACACAGTTTGCTTTTTAACCCCAAAATATAAATATGTAACCCTCTAAAAATAAGTATGTCCTTTATATATATTCGTGGAAATTTATTTTTGGTTACTCAAATATTTCAATGTTACTTTTTTGCTAATAAAACGTGCATGCCCCCGTATTATTCTGATAGGTTTAAGGCAACAATAATGTTATCGACAGCCTTTTCTTAGTTGATGTTTAAACACTAGACAGAAAGTAAAGATAAAATAAAAGTTTGCACAAAGAGAATATGGGGAAAAATGAAAGGATTACGAAAGAAGGGAAAATGAATATAAGTGTGAGATATGAATGAAGCACATGAAAATAGTACTTATAGGACATTAGCAGAGCTATGGAGGTATTAATCAGAATAATTGTTGAAATCTTGATATTAAGTATTCATCTGCCGAAATCAATGGATGCGCAGGAAATTCTCCTCTGCAGGCAGGCGAATATTATTAACAACAATATCTGATAAACAAATAAACCGGTCACCTCAAACGTATGTCGAATGCCTTTCACTTTTCTGAGCTGTATATTTATATTTAGTGTATTGTACCGTAGTATTTTTGTCTCAAGTACGAAATACAAATTAGGTCGTGACCGATCAGACAAAAATGTTTGCTTCCGCACCCCATATACTTAAATTCTGGACATCATTTATCTGATTTGAACTGTTATGAAACATGTAAACGCCATAGTTGTCTCTTCAAATTAGCGCCAAATGGTGGAATTGATACTCAATACCCACGCAATTGATAGCAACTTATTTTACCGGCAAAATATTTGTTTACATCAATGGCTTTCAGGTCGAGTTACTCTAAAAGCATCGGTTTATTCATTGCCAACAATTCAGACCCACAGTCAATTCATTCCTGATCTTCTTTATCAATATTAATACGAAACACATAAAAAAATCGAAAAAAGGAATTAATCGTAAAAAAGAATTTAGGTACTTACAAACTTCCTACATTGCAATAAACTAGTCTTGTTGCCATAGAAACACGAGTAATCGCTGTCATCTAACGAGGAAGAAGTGGGAGGTGAATAAACTAGTAAGTAACAAGTGAGATAAAGAGGGAAGATTATAAGTTTAAATGATGTTGTGACAGTGCTTGAAATATTTATCCCAGGACAGGAGTTTATTTTTCGCACGTGTGAAGTTGGGGCAGTCTGGCACTTGATCCCTCGCAGAATAAGTCCTAGTTAAGAGTCCTTTCTCGGGCATATGGGAACTGGCAGATAATGTGGGGGTTAACTTGGGGCTAAACTGACCGCCGCTGGTGAGGGGTTTCCAAATTTCACGTTACACACACCCACCTGGCCACTTCGTCTTCCTACCCTCTAGGCTAACGGAAGACAGGACCTCTAGGTTTAGATATAATATTATTATTTATCGTAGTCAACAATTCCAATTTCCCGAGTAATATTTTTAAAGGCGAATAGGACATTTAGCGAGGATAAATTGAAGCGAATGAAGCTGAAAAGGAATATGCAAAAGAAGGCAACTCGACAGGCAAACAACACAACGAATAAATTTCGACACGAGGGGACATTTAAAATATAACAAGGTTTTAATTACGTGCAAGCCAAACATATTTAAGATGCCGGCTATGTTACCAGCAGGCAAGATTTAAACACAAATGTCTCTCTTTCGTTTTCTTTTCTCTCTTTTCTGTCTTTTCTCTTGAACCTTGAAAAGGTAGCAAATTCCATTCATATGTTTAGAGTTTATGAAATGAATCTATTCATTACATTTCCCTTCTTTCCTTAATGCATATAATTCTCTATATGCTTCTTTCTTTAAACTGAGAGGGAGAGCATACAATTGCAATACTTAGGAAGGGTGGAGGGAGAAAACAGTTTTAAGGTTTACTTAGCTTCTTCGACGGGTTTCTTCGCAGAGTATTTTCTTTAACGGGCTAGCTGGATTCTGTAGGCCTCAGCTTGAAGGGATTTGTTATCTCCTGTCCAAGAACTCCATTTCTGTTTCTTCGCCCGGAGTTTTGGCATGAGATTCGCATGTCCTTTCACGGCGACCTCCGTCCTAAAAACTGAATTCGTTATTCCTATTTCCGCTGACGAAAAGGGTGCTACTTCCGGCTTTAGGGTTCTGGCCAATCATTTGGCCTCTTTCTTCTGTGATATGATTCATTCGGGCTACTATACTGACCTTTATGTCCCCTTCTCTGTCTAACCGGTTACAGAGTGTAAGCAGCTCCTGGCTTTCATTCTGACCTGGATTCGTTACTTCCAATTAACAGGCAGGTCTAGGAGTTGACATACATTCCTTATTCCTCTCTTAACGGTCAATCTTTGAGGTCTGTTAATTAAAATACGGAGGGGTATTGGGAAATTGATCTCACCTCTCTCCTCTCAGTGGCAGACCACGTGACAATGTACATTTTTACGATTGGACAAGTAAAAAAAATTGTCGACTTTTTATTCAAAATCTATTTGTTTGATTTAAGCAAACTTTTTCTCTTACTTGTTACTGGTTTATTCACTTACATCACACAATTCTTTTGTCAATTGACGGCACTTAATAGCGTTTTATGATAGAACGTATCGTTTGAGACGAATTTTCTATGGTTATGAGTGGTTGGGAATGAATGTTTCATTATCCACTACTATGAATTGTTGCTCGAATTCCTTCCGGCAAACAACTGAAATTATGTAGTAATAGTCTTTTCAGTACTTAATACACAGAACCAAAGACCTGTTTTTCAGATTAAGCAAACCTTACGAAATAATTACAATTCCATGTAATGTATCTCATACATTGAAAACATCCAATAATCACAATTTATACGAAAGTCTCCTCATGTTGAAAGTATTGATACTGCTTATGAGACAAGTGTACCCATTAGACATCACGGGTTTTACAAATACACGAATGTAATGATTACAGTTACCTTAAAAAGGTGTACCTAATTCGAAAAGTTGAATTTTTTTAGACTTTTTACAAGTTTGCAATTTAATTTACTTTAAAATATCTGGTGATTTAACTGTATAAAAAATTGTAGCGACTATTCAGCTTTTATGACGTCATTCGCACATCTGTGAGAATTACGTAGCAATTCTTTTTTCTAATTTCTGTTTGTTTCATTTATTCCACAAGGAAAAAAATGACTGAGCACTTATGTTGAACTAAAATCCGCAAGGGGTTTTAGTTTTATTTGGATACTCATTTTTTGACTGAGAAAAGAGTTTAACTTCTATGACCTATCCAAGGTATGATAGGTATGCAGGGATGTAACAAGGTCGTTGTTTTAGGAGGTGGTCATGTATATTTTTGTTATATCTCAAGGGAGGGAGGCATAACTGAACCTCACCACCTCATAAAATTTCTAATAAAACCTTCTTTATTCTTAAATCGGAAAATCATTGTCTATTGGACAGTAATTTGAAGGAAATGAAGCAAAAAACAAAAAACAAAAAGCAAAACAAACAGTCGATTAAGTACATATCTGTTAACTTGAAAACATCCAAATAATTATAAAAACAAAGTTGTTTAAAAATTCAACTTCAAACGACTGTAATGAGTGGATTACGGTTGTATTCACCCAAACTCTGAATAAGAATTAAAATAAACACTTCTAGTGATATTTTACTTTTGGTTTGGTTTAGTTTTAAACCGATTAGGTTTAGTTTGGTTTGGTTTTATAGCTTATTTTAGGTTATTTTATGCCAAATCCGGTTTCTGCATACATATTAGATATATACGATTTGTAAACTTAAGTCAATAAAGTTAAATAGTTCCAAGTTTTGCTATGTATCATTGACAATTCAATTAAACATCAGTCATTTGTTTACACTGGCGACCAAGCAGTTCTATTTCAAACGATTCAATTTGGCATAATTCATTTGTGTGCTCATAGTTTAAATGTCAAACAGTTCCATTTAACCCATAGACAGGATCCTATCAGGTACTACTACTTCGGACCAGAATGGACCTGGGAGTTATGGCAATGAAAGAGTACTCTGCATTCCCCAAAGCTCCAGTATCATAGAAACCTTACCATCAGATTGTTTAATATCATATTCAAGACACTCGTTGGGTGGGGGGTCTTAACCCTCTCCAGAGATGCAGTCGGTGTATTCTACAGCCCCAGTCGACTGGGCTGTTCAGTGATTTTAAAGAAAATTTCTTCGCAGTTCTGTTTATTAGATCACAAAGTGAATGATTATTTTTTTTTTTAAATATATAAAAAAATATAATTACCCTTTTTGTGGATTTACGAAGGAAAATCAGTTTCCTACATTGGGTTGTTAAACAGATCCTCATTTCATAAACACGCGTTTTCAAAAAAAAATTGTTTTCAGTGTTATTTTTAGGAAAAGATAGTCACCAACTTTTTATTTGGATGAAAAACCGAATTATTAAAACGTTTTTGAAAATATTGTGCGAAAACGTAAAACGCAAACGTTACTTTGCGGGCGATGATTTCTGACGTCCGTATGGAAGCAAAAATGTATTTTGAATGAAATTCTAAGACGACTATCTTACGTTTCCAGACTTTTTGTGCAGGTATTTAAAATTGACTCTTGAAAATTCAGTATGTGATTGCTATACATCTTATAAGATGACTGACCAATTCTTATGATTTCAGGTTCAAATGAACAGCTACATCAGGAATTTGAATACACCCAACTAAAGCCTGATTGTTGCTGCTGGCGAATTTCAAAAATGCAATCTGGACGTGAGGACACTTTAGAAGAACGATATGCAATAAAATTCTGTTTTAAACTTGGAAAAAATGCCACAGAAACGTATGGAAAGCTTCAGATTGCTTTTGGAGCAATTTTTTTTTGCATGAATTGAGCATCAGTTTTTGAGTGGCATAAGAGATTCAAGGAAGGCAGGGAATCTTTGAGGGATGATGAGAGGTGTGGGAGGAGTAAGGAAGTCAATACACCAGAGTTGATTGGCAAAAGGGTTATGCTTAGGGTTACTATGTTGAGGTTTTAAGGGAGTTCAGAAAGAGATTCCGTCGGAAGGGGCCAGCACTCTTCAAATCGGCTCAGTGCCATTTCCACCAGGACAATGCACCAGTCCATCCTTGTCACAGACTATTTAACCAAGATGGGCATCAAGACAGTTCCTCTGCCTTCCTATAGTCCAGACCTTGCTCCCTGTGACTTTTGTTTATTCCCTAAGTTTAGAGGCTGTCGTTATGAGACGAATGAGGAGATGAAAGAGGCTGTGACGAAGGATATTGATACGCTCACACAAGGGGACTTCCATGGGGCCTTCCAGAAGTTGTTGGAAAGGTACAAGTGCATTGCAGCCGGAGGAGGTTACTTCGAAGAGGACTAGAGTTTCATGTGTATACTATCAATAAAAGTGCCCATACGAAAAAAGTCAGGAAACTTATTTAATGATCCTCGTAGATCAGAGAAAGTGGCACCACTGTTTTATTTTAACTGGCAGCACGATTAGCTTCGTTATTATCAGCGTTAGTCAAATGTTCATGGGTTTAGAAGCACTTTCTTCAATTCATCATCGTCAACACTATTTTCTATTTTCATCCGTCTGGCGTTGACTTAAATTTTTCTCATATTGCTTACCAAGTCCCCTCCTCCATATTTTACGACTTTAGTATGGTATGTGCAATAGGCACCATTGAACAATTTCTGTGAAAGTTTGATTAGCCCTCCTCGAACAATGAAAAATAACTTTCTTCAATTTTTGAAAATAGTTCCAGTGTTGTAATTTAGATTTTGAGTGAGACGGTTACGAAATAAAAGAAACCCAGAGAAAACACACAAGAAGCAAGAAAATGAAATGAAGGATTTTTTAAAAGAAAGAAAATGAAAACTAATATCAGCAATTACAAAGAAAAAAAAACAATGAAAGGGTAAAAGGTATAGTCTAGAATAATATTCAGTAACCAAAAAAATTCGTAAAAAGAAGAAAAAAAGATATTGAAAAATATATGAAGTTTCACCAACCCTTTAATTACTTTCAGTTGCTATTTAGGATCTATTTTTCATTAGAGATCAATCATCATCATCATCATGTCGTGCTGGTAGTACGGATATCCCTGACCCTTTCTCGCCACTTTTCCCTATCGTTCATCGCCTCTGGCAGGTCTTCTGGACTACATCCCGTATCCTCACATAGTTGCTGAATGTATGTTCGTACTGGTCGTCCTGCTTTTGCTCGGCCATAAGAGGGGTCCATAAGAGTACATCACTTATGAGTTCGTCCCTGCTTCTCCAGCAGTGTCCTGCATGTCTGGTTCGTCTAGCTTGAATAGTTTTCGTGATAGGAGGCAGGTGGCCGTACAGTTGGTGTCTTGTGGGGTGTTGCCGCCAGGACTTGTTCAAGATTGCTCGCAGCATTCTTGTGTAATTGCCGTCTAGCTTCTTCTCCAGCCGTTTTGTTAGAGTCCATGTAGTGCATCCATATAGCAGTATCGATGCGACCGCTGCCTGGAAGAAACTGCGTTTCATTTTATCGGTTAGGTCTGATTTCCATATAATCGATAGCCTATTGATAGCTGTCCATGCTTTCGTTAACCTCGTGTCGATGTCCTTTTCGGTTGATTCGACGCTGCTTCCTAGGTAAGTGAATTTGTCTACTAATTTAAGAGGGGTTCCTTCTAGAGTGGAGATGTCCCCCGTTTGATTATAGCACATATATTCCGTTTTGTGTGCATTGTCATAGAGGCCTATGCCTGCGGCTGCTCGTTCCAAACTATGCTGTAATGTTTCGGCTTGGTTGGGTGTATTTGCCAGTATCGCTTAGTCATCGGCGTAGACGGCGTCGGTAATTGTTTTTGCGGGGTACCTTCTGCTTCTTTTCTTTGTCAGCTCGAAGCCGTTCTCTCTGATTTTATCAATCGATGTTCTAAGTACGTAGTCTAGACAAATGATAAAGAGGTATGGAGCTAGCGTGTCCCCTTGTAGTACTCCTGCTACAATGTCGAAGTATTCTGTGTCTCCATCTGGTGACACTTTGGTGTTTCTATAGAGAATCGTTATTGCTGCTACGGTTTCTTTAGGTAGGCCGTATGCTAGTAGGATTTGTTCCATCTTTCCTCTGTGAATAGAATCGAAGGCCTTGGTAAAGTCGACAAATAGTAATGTCGCTTGTATGTTTTTTGCCCGTACATCTTCAAGGATTCTAGGGATGGTTAATATTTGTGAGATCGTGGATCTATTTCTTCGGAAGCCATTTTGGTTTTTCTAAGGATGTTGTCTATTTTGGGTTCTATGCGGTTTCGTAGTAGAGCATTGTAGATTTTGGCTGCTATTGATGTAAGTGTTATGCCTCGTTAGTTTTTGGCTAATCCGAGGTCACCCTTCTTAGGGAAGGAGAGGATGCATCCCTTCATCCATCTATCTATCGGATTTTGATTATATTCTGCGTTGCAGTGTCGGAGCTATATGTCGTCGAATTGTCTGGTCTTTCATACTTCTGAGGGAATCTCGTCCAACCCTGCAGCTTTCCTATTTTTAATTTTTCTGAGAACCGAGTCGAGTTCTTCTTGTGTGAGCGGTCCCAGTTTAATATCCAATTGCTTACTAATTATTCTGGTGATTGGTCCATGTATTACTTTCGGTAGGTTTCCTAGTAGGTTTTCGAAGTGCTGTTTCCACAGTTTTATTCTTTCCTGTTGGTTTGAATCTTTCAGTTTTGCTTTGGCTGTGCTCTTTCTTCTACTCACTTCGTTTATTGTTTGCCAGGCTATCCTAGATTGTCTATCTTCCACCGAGTCTCTAATCTTATCTATCTGATTTTGAATGTATTCTGTCTGTTCCTTTATATATATGCCTGCTAATTGATATTGTGCCGTTTTTAGTTTTCGGGCATTTGTGTTTGTTGTGTTTTTTCGATAGTTTTTGGAGGCTGTTTTCACTAGTGCACGTTTTTCTCTCACCGCTAACGTTTCCCATTGGACTCTATATTTAGTTTTGAGTTTTGTTGGAATACATTTCGCTGCTGCCTCGAGGTGCGCATTGACGAAATTTTCATATTCGTCATTTGGTGTACTTTTTTCCATCTTCTCTTGTAGTGTTTCGAATCTGTTTCTTAATTCTAATACGTATTTATCTCTTATATCTCTGTTGTTCAAAAGGGCCCAGTCATAAAAAAAAATGACGAAATGCCTAGCCTCCCCCGTCTCAAACAGTAGACCGTCTCCAAGTATATTTAAATTCATTAGTAAATAAACGGTAAAAGGGAAGAGGAAGGATTTGAACTCGCACTAGCCAGCAGAGAAAATTGGTTCAATATTGGTCTGTATGTCTTTAAGTCCTATTGATTTAAAATGGTGAAAATTTTACAAAATTTTATGCTGTATTCTTCTTTGTAAAATATTGCCTAAACTGTGCGTTTTAAATGTAAAGTCACCCTTACTATAAAACCAAATTGAATATATGACTCTGTCCAAATGTCAGCGAACACGGCAAAACGTTTTTGAATCTTTTCTAAAAGTTTAAAATTCTTAAAGTAGTTTAGAAGAAAAACTAAAAAGCCTAAAACTCCCAATGCCACCACACACACACACACACACAAAAATTACATTTGTAAAAGCTATAAAATTCTGAAAGCCCCCCCCCCTCGGCTCCCAACGGTAGTATAGAAGAAAAACTAAAAAGCATAGATAAATGTCCCAATACTGAAAAAAAAAAAAAAAAAAATATTTCAGTACCAGTATCAGAAGATAGGTGAAAATATAACTAAAAGTCTGACTAAAGTACCTTAATCCTGGACTTTAACTAAGTTAAAACTTAAGGAAAATTATCCCCCTCCTTTTTTTACGTACACATGGGAAGCAGCATGATGGACGTAAAGGTATTTGAATAAACCCATTGACGGCCAAACTCAATACCTAAACAGGTTCTGGACGTGAGTTTGACGACTTAACGCTCAGGATCGTTAGTTCGATCGGGGAACTACTGCTGCTCCTCTATAAGAGTGGTTTCTATAGAAGAGAATAAAACAGCCATCGAAAGATAACCATGACCCACACTCAAACCACATACACAAACCGCATCGCTCTTCGCGCGGGTAAAAAAGGGGTGCGTCCTGCTGAGGTTGGAGCCCTGGCCTCAGTGCTCGAAAAGTCAGTTACAGAGCGCAAACAACAAAAACTTCTAAAATGCAAACAAACAATACAAATAGCGACATTTAACGTAAGAACCTTAAATAGAATAGGACAACTACCAGAGCTAATAACATCGGCCGTAGAACATAAGATAGACATAATATGCATACAAGAACACAGATACATGCATACCGAAGATATCAAGTATCACGAAACTGGCAATGGATGGACGCTAGCCACTGTATCGGCATGGAAAAACTCTTTCAACGCCGCAGTAGGAGGGGTAGGAATGCTTATAGGACCTAGAGCATTAAAAACGCTAAATAGCATTGAGAAAATACAACCTAGGATGATGGCAGCTACTTTTAACGGCAACCCCAGAGCAACAATCATCTCCTGCTACAGCCCTACCAATGTTAGTGAAGAAACTGAACTAGTCGCCTTCTACGATGAGTTATCCTCATTAGTGCGTAGCATCCCGAAACACATGTTAGTCATTGGCGGAGACATGAATGCCCAAATCGGGAAAAATGGAAACAACAAATACAGCCTTCACAACATGTCTAATAGGAATGGGCAACATCTAACAGATTTCATGATAGAAAATAGATTAACATGCCTCAATACAAACTACCAAAAAAGGGAGGGCAAAAACTATGGACATACACGTACGCGAACAATAGTAAAGCACAGATAGACTACGTCCTTATAAACAAGAAATGGAAAAATAGTGCAATGAATTGCGAGGCATACTCCTCTTTCGAGAGTGCGTCCTCCGATCGACGAATAGTCACGGCAAAAATACAGCTAAGCCTACGAAAAAAACGCCAAAAGAACAGCGAGAGATCAATAATCAATTTAAGAATTATCAATTTTTGGTGTGAAATAAGTGACAGTGATTCCTTCTTGCTTTTTGTTTGCCCAGTTGGCTGGGGGTGTAGAATACACTGACTGCATCTCTGCAGAAGGGCAAGACCCCCCCACCCCAATGAGCGTTCTTGTTATGACACTAAAATATCTGATGGTGAGGTTCCAGTGATGCTGGGGCTTTGGGGAATGCAGAGCACCTCTTTATTGCCATTGCTCCCATGTCTACTCTGGCTCGAGGTGGTCTTTCTGAATCAATGGGGTTTTTCATTTGGTCATCCATTCGGATACGTCTGCTTCTTGTAAGCATCTATTCATTTCGATAGCTAGTCCGTCATGGATGGAAGTGAATTTTTATACCAGAATCCATGTATGTCATCGTGGCCTGACGTTTTCCAATGTGATATTTTTTGTGTGCTGCTCTGAGTGAATCGATGTCTATTTTTGTTTTCGGTCCTTCTTCAGGCCCTTCTTCAGGCCCTTCTCACTGTTTTCCCATGTTGCTTATCCATTCAGCTTTTCTCTTATGTTCTCTTAGTTGCCATATTTTGCTCCAAAATTGTTTTGTTTCCTTGTCATC
Organism: Sepioteuthis lessoniana; assembly: GCA_963585895.1. Lineage (NCBI taxonomy): Eukaryota > Metazoa > Mollusca > Cephalopoda > Myopsida > Loliginidae > Sepioteuthis > Sepioteuthis lessoniana. Next base: position 55,445,128 of record OY757918.1, read on the forward strand.
CGGTTGTTGGTATGTCTTCGTGCAACCCCACTACTTGCTGGTAGAATTTTTTTCGTTCTTATGAAATGTCCTGTTTTTTCTGTATTGTTTTACACCGTCTCGGTATCTTTTTAGTCTTCCTTCTTTCGCCAGTACCTTTCCCGATTATTTCCTCGAGTTGTATCGTCTATTTTACTTGTGTTGCTTTTTCTTTTTTGTCCCAACATGTTCGAGTGTTTTTCCTTTGTTTTATCATTTTTGCTTGTTGTCGTAGATTTCTTATCTGCGTTTCCAGTCGAACGTCCCATCCAGGTTTTGAGTTTCTGTCGTGTTTTTTCGAGGAACCCCAATTTTTTCACTGACTGATTTTGCTCATGCGTTTAATTCCATGATATTTTTCGTTGTGATGTGTTAATAATTCATTAATTTTTTTTCAGTTTCTGCTTTGATTGTTCTACAGTCTTGATTTCTTATCGATGATAATCTAGTCTTCTTTTCAGATATAATTCTCTTTAAGTTTTCTAGATTCATTTCTTCTTGTGTTAGTGTTTTCTGTATGGTTTGGGTGTGTGGTATTTTGCTTATTATTAGTTTGTGGTTCATTTCGTTTAGAGCTGTAGCAGAAGGTATTTTGGTTTGGCGCGCAATTCAATTCGACGCATAATTTCACTCAATCAGGATGACCTATCCTATTCAGCCCTCCTTTTTCGGGCAGCAGAAATTGGGTAAGCTGCCAAACACAGGCTCTTTGACTGAACAACGCCGGCCAGTGCAGACGTCCCCCTAGCCGTTCTTCAATAGCAGCAGCAGCATGGACACATGAGGGAACCTATCTAATTTATGGATTCCTTGCGTCTAATATCTCTTAGACCAAGGAATCCCAGTTGAATATGAATTAGATACATTCAATACGCCACCACAGGAACAACTTTATGTCACCCCCAAAATTGGCTATGTCGATGCGATGCCTTTATTCCGATCTCGATACCTAGTTCTCAATTCACCTCTGGGCCACTTTAATAGAGAAAACGCACGCCTCTCCACTTGACCCACAAAACTCACGGTGACTCCAAAGTTCATTTCCTCCAACAGCAACATGGCTTTCGTTAAACTACAGCGAACACAATCCCTTGCACGTCCCACGATATGCGTTGCCTTCTCAACTCTATCATATCTCCATTTCGTCTCCTTACTCACTACGAGACTTGTAGCACAAAAGCAAACTAAATATTCCATGCTGCAAATAAAAACTATTCTTAAAAACACATTTCGACTTCGTACATCTTTAAACCTTCTCCTTTATATACCCAGCAAGCTTTAACGAGTACCTTACAAACTTAGCGAGGAAACAACTCAACGTAACACACACACACACACACACACACACACACACACACACACACACACACACACACACACACACACACACACACACACACACGTTACAACCATTCCTCGCTAACAACAAACTTCTCGCCAAAAACACGTAACTAAAACCATTACTAAAACACAACACTTTCTTTCTCGCTAACAACAAAAAATAAGGCTAAAGAGCGTTCTTGCTTTTCAGTATTTGGTGTGTTGTCTATTGTATTAGTGTCTTGTTGTCTTGTTGTCTTGATTCCCTATTCATTTTCTGTTGTATTTTTAGTATTTTACGGTCAGAAAACCAGCCTTTCCTTATTATCGTTCTAACTTGGTCAGTGAGTCTTTGTCTTGTCTGAAACCTAGCGCGCTTTTCCCAGTCTGTTATCCTTTTTCTACACCCTCTTTGTGTAGGGTTGCTCCTATAATAATAATAATTATTATCAATAATAATAATAATACATTCAATAAAGAGTCTTTGAAAACCATTGTGATGGTGAAAAGTTTTGGTGGAAACATCCGGAAGCACCTTTGAGCAATTCGCTCACCAATTTCACCTTCATTATTCTACACATATTCCACAGGTTGCGCTTATTGTATTTGTTCCACGTTTAAATTGTCATAGCCCTAACTTTTGGGCTGCTATATTGATTTCACACGTTGCTCTTTTAGGTATATTCTTCTGAAGATTAATATAATAGAATTGATAAAAGAGACAAAATCAAAAATTTCACAAATGTTTTTAGCTGCGTTGATACTAAATAAGTTTTATTTCTTTATATCGTTTGTGTTTCCTCAGTTGATCTGACAACCATTTTTTTCTTTCTGATGAACTAACCAAAGATAAAAGTCACGATATACTAAACATTACTCCAAAGTTATTTGGTCATTCTTTTATTGTGATAGCATTTTTTATTTCATATTAGCTGTTGTTAGATAAGATTAACTAAAGTGCTAGTCTTTTTCTACAGTAGAAGTTAGAAAAGTATTCTCTTCCATGAACCTTACTTGTTTGTAATACTACAAATATCAAACCTGAAAATGATGCTAAAATTAGAAAATATTTTTAATTTCGTCTGTCAATGTTTAAATTTTACCGACAGATATACAAAAATACTGTCGCTAAATTTTCAGAAAAAATAAACAAAAGTCAACAATTAAGAAACAGTGAAAATATTAGTAAAGAAAAGATGATAATTTGATGAAGAAAATCAAACCTGTTAAAACAAAAATAAGACTTAGATGACAAAATGAAGAACAAACAAGTGACAAAAGAAAAAAATTCAGTAGATCAAAAAGTAGATGTTTTTAAGGAAGATTTTTAAAATTCTTTACTTTGCACCAATCTTTCAATCAGTGCCTCAGTTTAAAAAATAAAGATAATCGTTTCATCTGCTTAATCTTAAACAGACATTTATAGCTTACCACAATGTTACATAACTTTTAAAATTGACTATTTGCCAGCATTGCATGTCAATATTATTCAGTTAAATATCTCGGTCCAATATAATCATGACATATTCAATGAACAGTCAGTGAAAATAACTTCAGTGGAAAAAATTTAGTAATTTCTCATAAAAATGAAATATGCTGCAAACAACTGATATCAGTTTTTGTTAGAAATTTACAATATTGTTATAGTTGACATTTAGGAAAGCATATCTGCTGAATATACCATCATTACTTAGACAGAGCGGCGGGAAGGGAAAATGGTGTCTAAGGAATAAGGTCGATAGTAAGTAAATTCATAACAAAATACTTTGATTTTTTCAAATTTTCTTTCTTTCTTTCTTTCTTTCTTTCTTTCTTTACGTACACTTAACCTCTTTTACGTTTTTCTTCTCAATCTTTTCTCTGTCTTATCGTCCCATTCTTTTATTCATAATTTTTTTTACCAGCACTTCCTAACATACACTATAATCACAACAATAAAACAAACAAAACTTTAAAAACATCCAATAAAACAATTATTTTGTTTCGTAGCCAAAAAATACGAAATCGACAGCCATCTTTGTGACATTGTTCCACTCTTCGCAGTTGCTTTGCTACCAGTTTACTTACTATCGACCTTATTCCTTAGACACCATTTTCCCTTCCCGCCGCTCTGTCTAAGTAATGATGGTATATTCAGCAGATATGCTTTCCTAAATGTCAACTATAACAATACATTTGCGTCTTACTTTTACAAAACACCGCCAACGAGTTACGTAGATATCTGAACTACACTACACCTGTTGCTAATAATAGGCACCATTTGTAAAGCGCATGCAAAACATGCTTAGAATCAGAGGTAGAGAGCCATTAGGAAGTAGACTGAAAACTGAGGAATTAAATAAAATCCTAACTGCTTATGTACATGTTTACTACATGTACATAGATATTCTCATATTTGATGGAAAATAATCAAAAGAAGTGGAGGAAAAAGAGGAAAAAATGAAGAATCTACTGATAGATGAAATACCATGTGACTTTACATATATTATATATCGGTCACACAACAATCCGGTCTCACTATTGAGTGATAAGAAATTCGGCAGTTATGGTAACATGAGGCATTTTCTTTTATAAAAAGAACTCTGATTAGAATTAGATATAAATTCATATATATGCTCTCTCTCTCTCTCTCCTCTCTCTCTCTCTCTCTCTCTCTCTCTCTCTCTCTCTCTCTCATTCTGAGTATGACAATAAACTGTATCTGATGGTGAAGCTCCAGTTCAAGAGGTCTGAGGAGTGTGGTGTACCTCTTTATTGACATTACTCCCAGGTCCACTCTGGTCCGAGGTAGTAGTAACTGTTAGGTTCCCATAGGTCAAATAAATCTGTTTTAAAATATTCCTATTCGATGGGGCCATATGCAAAAAAATCTCTTAAGAATCAATTATACGAAAAATGTAAATATGAACATATAATGAATGTGATTACCAAACCTCGAGGCATAAAATAACCGTAGACGGACTGACATGCCGTAAAAAAATCAATCCATCTCTCTCTCCCTCCCCCTCAATCTTTTACTCTTTTTCTTTCCAATTCTTTTTAACTTCTCTCACTATAACTTTCTGTATTTCAGTCTTCTCCCATCTCCATGTTAGTTTGCTTCTTGATCTCTTTTGAAATTTCTCTTTCTTTCCAGCTTTTTCTTTCTTTCTTTCTTTCTTTCTTTCTTTCTTTCTTTCTTTCTTCGAGTGAATCGAAAAGATTTTAGTGGTTCATATTTCGCCAACCCAACTGATGAAATAAGACAGAAAAGCACAAGTACCAATCCATAGGGGAATTACGCAAGTGCATATACAATATGATAAATACTATATAATATTTCTGCTATTTCTTCAATCTATTCGTGTTTTCCACGACATATTATTGTTAAAATTCTAATTAGATAAATTCTAAAAATGAATTGTCTTTCTATAATTATTATCTAATTATAGAAAGACAATTCATTTTTACAATTTATCTATCATCATCATCATCTGTGAATTTTCCTCAAGTTTCCATTGACTTTAACCCACACCACTCCAATTTTCTCAATTTCTCTTTTCATCCTATTTTCTTTTACATAACTTTATGCAGCTTTTAAATGTTTTCTTTATATAAAAAATTTCAGAAAATCCGATTTAATATATAAAAATGATTCTCGCTGATGAAATTGTTTTGTAATTTTAGCATAAAACACGATACTGTCTGGACGAAAGTGCTTTGAGGGAAAATTTTGCAAAAGTGTAATAAGAAATATATTAAATACCAATTATTACACACACACACACACACACACACACACACACACACACACACACACACACACACACACACACACACACACATTGTTGATTAGCCAAGAAAATTACGAGGATCTTATATTTTTCAGAAACAAGAGAAAATTTATTTAATCTTTTCAATCATAACCTTTTAAATCTCTCTCACTCTCTCTTTTACACACACACACACACACACACACACACACACACACACACACACACACACACACACACACACACACACACACACACACACATACATACATACACACACACACACACACACACACATATATATATATATATATATATATATATATATTGAAACATTAAAATGGAGAAAAGACCATGTTATTGTTATGTGATAGTCATCTTATCATCACGCTTCATATGACTATCATTTAATACCACATTTTATCATAATATGATTATCATCGTTTCATCACACTTTTTCAAAATAAAATTGTCTTATCATTACACTTTGTTATTATATGACTATCATTCTCATTAAATTAAATCTTAATAATTCGTTTTATAGGTAATTGGAAATATAAAATAATTACACAACTTTCTTGCTCTGTATTGTTAACTTCTCGGAAATAAAAACAAAAATTCTTTAAATCGATAAATGTTTGATGTGTCACACACTTGAATTATTAAAAAAGATATTTCTCTAGAAAACTCCGTAGAATATTTTATTGAGTTACATTAACTTAATAAAACAATATAAAAAATATAATTGGTAAATCTCAATTTCCCTTATGTGTACTTCGCTTTTATTGTAACAGTTATCGTTTGTTACCATTCCATTTAGATGAATATTTTACAAATAAGGTTGTAAAATAAACTGTTGCGATCCAAGTATTAACTTCTTATACGGCGTAAACGTAATATATTTGCTTCCTGAATTAACTTATTGGATTATCTGTTAGTATGTATGTGTCTATATGCGTACTTTTTGTTAGACAGGCAGACAGACAGAGCCAGAGAGAATATTTAATTTCATGACTAATTAATAATTGTATTTGACCTCTGTGGTGGTTCAGCAAAGTTTATGCCATTTTTTTGTCTTATTCACCTTGGCATTAGGAGATAAATACTGTTCATCTCTGATCAATTAAGTCAGGTTAATCTCCTTCCGCTCCCCTCTTTATCTCCATATCTCTTTTTTTCAGTTCACCACCGATTTATGCACTTAAGGATTAATTAATCTCTCAGAGTCAAGGTACAAAACGTGACTCTACCGTTGATATTTACGGTTTATTTGTTGAACATTGGATTTCAAGTTGTAAAATATGACACAGATCTGAAAACGGATAGAAAGATTTGACGCATATAAAAATATTTCATTCATCAAGTGATCCTACAGATTTTTTAAAGGTGAATTTCATCATAGGATATCACTTTTATATATTAAACCTCAAACCAGTTACTAATGATTTGAAAGGAAAAACAAAAGTTTTATCGAAATGGAAAAAAAATTCTATTGGTAAATAAGGATAATTTTCAATGTTGACAACGTTTTCAGTTCTGGAACTCTGGAAAGTTCATTGCCACGAATCACAGTTTTAAGATACATTTCTTTGTTTCGAAGAAATTCGTTCGACGATTGCAAAATAAAATTTTGCAATGACTTTCTCAACAATGAAAGTTCGATTCGAATCAAAATTCAATTTTTGCTGCAGATCGCAAATACAATCGAGGCAGATAGAGATTGGAACCCTACGTCCCCTGATTTTGAATGAAGAGATTTTTCTTTTTGATCGATTGGCTTACTAAGGCAAAAACGCCTAGTTGGTCCAACAGTTTACCCGTTGTTGCCGAAGAGAGGAGAAGAGAAAGGCAAACAACCTCGCCCTCAGTTCGTCGAGTCCATTTCCTATAAAGATAACCGTTACTCCATGCACTCTTTTCGGCTAGAGAAGCCGCAGCATTCCAGAAAAATGATTACATGTTTTTATTTAAAAGTTATTAATAGTCGACTTTACCCGTGTGATTTCTGATGATACTTTCATCTCAAAACCATTGTGAACACCGAGTTACAAAAATCTGTGAAAAGTGTAATGCACAAAAATTATTGCACAAAATATTTTGACCACCATTAACTTTCGCTTCAAACAACATCAGCTTTTTTTCCTCCATCTCACAACAGTAAAGTACGTTTCATTTTTGTTCAATTGAATTATTCAATTCTTGAATGAAACCTAATCTTATATGATTCGTACTTAATCTAGGCGGTCGGTCGGAAGGGGCTGATCCAATCGGTGGGTCATATCAAGTCCAAGTATACAATTAAGTTCCGACTGTATTCAATAAATTGCTCTTACTGCAAACAAACACTTATTTCTGTGTAATTATTTTAACATTTTTTTTTCATTTTCGTTTAAAAAATTCTTTTCGCATATACAGATTCTTTTCACTATTTACGATATTAACAAACGTCATCGTAATAAAAAAAAACCCTCAAAATTATCAGTTTTTATCAGTTTTTTTTAAATAGTGGCTAAAAATGTGAAAAAGATAAGAATTACAAACGAATTTTCTTTTTAAATTGAATTTTTCCTATATAGTAAAGTTTTTCTTTTCTTCCTAACTTAAATTTTTTTATCCATTCCAACAATTCTAAGGGTAAGATACTTTTATAAAAATGAAAAATTATAGAATTAAAATGGAAAAATGGGTACGCTGTAACGTTAATTTAAAAAAAAAAGCATGTTATGATGAGCAAAACTTTCAGTTAAAAAAGTTCCCCGTGCGAGCCATTTCCCGTCCATTCAATTAAAAAAAAATTATTGCATTTAAATCTCCCTTTTTCCAAAAAACTTTACAATAAACTCTTATTAAAAACAACAACAACGACAACAATAACAGCACACACCCATGGCAAATACCAACAAAAACCCAAACGAAACCTCTCTGAATTCGATCCAGAAAATGAAATAATAACAGAATTACCAAAATTTACTCTAATCGAATCACTAGAAGAAACTCCTTTAACCAAACTGTTCCTTTTCTTGATTGAAAAAATGAACTCCTGCAGATCAAACCTTCGAAATGTAAAAAAAAAAAAAATTAATTAAAAGCAGTGATCTACTAGTAGCGGTAAATCATAAGAAACATGTCGAAAACATAATAAAAATTAAAAACTTGTACAATTTGAAATGCAAAGTTTATCCATACGAAAACTTATCCTCCTCCAAGGGAGTTATCAGAAACGTGAAATTTTCCTTAATTTCACGAATGGAAATGCAAATAGCCTTAGGAAAGCAAAAGGTCAAGGACTATAAAAGGATAACTATTTGGAGGGGCGGCGAAGGAATGCAAAATTGGATACTACCTTGAAAAGGTCGAACAGTACGCCCCCACTCTATTAAGGCGTTTTAAGCGTCAGAAATATGGCAGAAAAAGACCCTGAGCACATAGAAGAAAATTGTATCGACGAAACTAAATGCTCAAATTCTTAAGATAACCATCCCACCTTTTCAAGAGCTTGCAATATATACAAAAGAGAAAAGGAAATGGACGTGAAATACAGAAGAATTATAACATTTCTAGAAGCAAGGAAAATAGTGGAATATGAAAGATAACACATACGCCAATATAGAACAGAAGATGAATCCAATCAGCAATAAAAACAATCAACCAGCTAAATTGAGAGACCTCTTCGAAAAATTGTATTAACTAGGTATTGTGGGAGCCTTACCCATCTCACCATAATGGACTCTTCTCACCGTTATTAGTACTGGCAGATCAATATCGGTGTTATCCGAACAGTACGAGACTTCTTACCTTTTCTATGTAACTCTATCTTTCTTGTGTAATATAATCTGTTATCTAATATCCATGTTTGTGTTTTCATTAGTGACCCTTTCGGCGACGAGGAACTCGAACGAAAAAAGGGACTCTCCAACAAGCAAAAGGGGTTAATCGCACAACATACTGGCGAAGATACATCGCAACAACAAAGAGATACCCAACTACAAGTTGTTAAAGAATCTACAACAAAGTTCTAGCATACAAAGAACCGAACAAGATTTTTGTTAAACAACTATAAGGTATCAAATTGTACAAACGACGGAGTGTGTCGGATAGCGGATATTAAAAAAAAAATCTCGAAGTAAGATTGTCACATAATCAAAAAGTGATTTTCATATTTTTCTTTCTCACCCCCCCCACTTCAGAGAGAAAAATTTAATTTGGCGCTTACAGTTTTGTGTTGTACAAAACACACAAACACACAGAGTAATTATTCTTGATTTCTGGGGATATTTACTCAAAAAAAACTTCCCCCCTCCAGAGAAAAAAAAAAAGACTTTTTTGAATAGAAATTTTTTTTTTAAGTCTAAAAAAAAAAATGGAAGACCTTAAAGAAATGTTTGCACAAATGATGACGTTCCAAATGGAGTTTCAACAAAAAAATATAACAAAAACAAAAAAAAAAAAAACGAGGAAAAACAACAACGGTTTTTCCTTGAATTGCAAAAACAACAAGAAGCACTTTTTAATAGTCTAAGTAATAACCATCCTACAGATAGTACTACTATTTTCACTCAAAATGCAGTGTGGAACACACTGGAAACATTTTCCTACGCATCAGATGAGGATAAAACCTTTGAGGCATATTACAGAAGATATGAAGATATCTATATTACCGACTGTGCCGATTGGACTGGTGCAAAAAAAGTCCGGTTACTTCTACGAAAGCTAGGAACTGTGGAACACAACAAGTTCGTAGATTATATCTTACCAAAAAAACAAAAACAAAAAAAAACAAACAAACTTGCGAACCTGGCTTTTTAAAAACAGTTAAATTACTGTTCAGCTCCAAAACGTCTCTGTTCCACAAAAGATGGAAATGTCTCAACTTGATAAAAAGGGACAGTGATAATTATTTAGGGTTTGCCTCAGTCGTCAATAAAAACTGCGATGATTTTAAACTTGGCGAATTGTCAGCGGATAACTTCAAATGTCTGATATTAGCACAAGGTCTAGTGTCGACAAAAGACGCGGAAATCAGACGCAGAGTTGTGTCGAAATTAGAGAACGAACCCGATCTCACACTTAAAAAACTGGCTGAAGACTGTCAGAGGATAGTGAGTGTCAGAAAAGACTCAAAAAATATCGAGGAGTCTGGTGTTGCTTACGTAAGGAAAGTCAAGCATAGATCTCAATCATACTCTCCGGTAAAAGAGAGAAAAAAATATGATTACTCAAAATTTCAATACAGGCAGACTAGTGACAAAAAAAAAAAAAAACACCCAGCGCTTGCTACCGCTGTGGAAAAGTACATTGGGCCAAGGACTGTCCCTATCGTACAAAAAAATGTCAAAACTATGATAAATTCAGACATAAGGGCTCACAGTGTAGAAACTGAAAAATAATTAAAAACAGAGTCAGACATACAAAAAGCGAGGACGAGTCAGACAAAGTCGTTCGTAAATACATATCAGTCAAAGTACTAAAAAAGTCGGTAAGATTTCAGTTAGACCCTGGCTCTGATCTATCCAACTTACAAACCTGGAGAAAATTAAATTGGCTAATAATAAAGATGACAAGCAAGACGGCACGAACGGTAACAGGAGACAAAATAAAATTTGAAGTCAAAATAATTATCCCAGTATCACTAAATAATATAACCAAAAAATTAAAAGTCTTCGTGCTGAAGAACACAGAAAATTTGTTTGGGTCTGACTCGTTTCAGAAATTTAATCTCTGGGATCAACCAATTAATACGTTTTGCCAAAAAGTAGAATGCATTACGACCGAAGCTGAAAAAATTAAGATGGAACTAAAAGGTAGTTTCCCCGAATTATTTTCAGCTGGTCTTGGCAAATGTACTAAAATTAAGGCAAAGTTTGAACTGAAGAAAAATACACGCCCCATTTTTAGAAAGAAGCGAAACGTACCGTTCGCCGCGACCGAAGAAATAAACAAAGAGCTAGACCGATTAGGGAATATGGGCATATCATCGAAAGTGGAATTCAGCGAATTGGCAGCTCCAATGGTATATATAAGAAAAAAATCTAAGAAAATCGGTATGTGCAGATTTTTCTACTGTATTAAACACTGCACTCAAGAATTACCATATCCACTCCCCTGCCTAGAAGATGTTTTTAATAAATTAAATGGAGGGAAAGTCTTTTCAAAAATTGACTTAAGCGAGGCCTACCTTCGGATTCCAGTAGAAGAAAATAGTTCTAAACTACTCTGTATTAACACACACAGAGGGCTGTACAAATTTGACAGACTAGTTTTTGGAATAAAAGTCGCAGGAAAGGAAGCAAAATGCGATTTCTGTATGAACAAAATCAAATATCTAGGACATATTGACAAAGATGGGAGACGTCCTGACCCCGAAAGGGCTACAGCTATCAAGGATATGCCCACCCCTGACAATGTCACGACATTACAGAGCTTCCTTGGACTTGCAAACTACTACCAAAGTTTCATAAAAAATTTGCACGATCTTCGCGCCCCGCTAAATGAACTACTAAAAAAAGATAAAAAGTGGACATGGACGCCCGAATGTCAAACAGCATTTGACCAAATTAAAAAGGCATTAGCATCTGATCTTTTTCTCATGCACTCTCGACCCAAAAAGAAAAAATATTAACAGCACTTTTACGGAGTAAAAGGCTTGGGGGAGGGGTGTTATGGGAGCCTTACCCATCTCACCATAATGGACTCTTCTCACCGTTATTAGTACTGAGAGATTTCACTGCCAGAGAGGCAGATCAATATCGGTGTTATCCGAACAGTACGAGGCTTCTTACCTTTTCTATGTGACTCTATCTTTCTTGTGTAATATAATCTGTTATGTAATATCCGTGTTTGTGTTTTCATTAGTGAACCCCCGGGGCCACAACGCTAGGGGCCATACGACTGGGCTAAAAAAAACTACGCTTAACTGAAACCAAACAAAAACAATCTACAACAAACATTCATATTACTATTCAAAAATATCTACAGAAAACTCTAAATCATCCAACTAAAATACCCTGATGGAAAATCAAAGAGATCATCAATTCTTTCACCAATTCACAAAACAAATCTAGAACCAAAGCAAAATGCATTCTAATTACCCTAATCAAATAGGAGCTTTCCTCCAATCCAAAATAAATCATACCCAAGCAACAATTGAACAAAAACGACTGAAATTATCAAACTCCTCATATCCTATTTACCATATCAATCAATAAATCCTTAACATGAAGAACAAAATCACCAAAAAAATTCATGAGAAACCAAATATTAAACAAACCCACACAAACAAAAACAACGTAACTCCCAAGGAAAAAACAAAATAAAACTAAAAGTTTGAATTGGTCTGAAAGAGTAGAAAGTATGGATATTGAAACTTACAACATAACTGCAATATAGATTTATAATTGCAATATATATATATATATATATATATATATACGAAACTAAACCATCCTCAAAGCATACATCTGTGAAGCAAAATTGTCTGCAAACCTTTGTCTCACGCCCTATTCACTCATTTAAAAACAAAAATAGTTACTAATAAATTATTCGCTTACAAATCATTTACAAAAATACATTAAAATAAATAAAACACAAGACTTGGCATTAAATAACACACAAGGGTTGATATGCTATTAAACAATAACCACACCAATATATGTATAAATTTGCATAGATATTTTGCTCTACAAACCAGGATATATCGTATATTACATTTGTGTCTTATAGCAACTAGATAAAGTTTAAAGGTTCTTCATGAAGAAAGATTGTCATCTTATAAAAGGTTTTAATATTCTTTCGACCTCTCAATACACATATATACATATGACGCTACAAATTTATGCTTGTGTGTGTGTGCGCGCGCGCTGGCTCGCGGGCGGACTCACGTGCATTTCTTGTCTTGGATCTAGTTTACAAAATGATGAACATTGTCAGATCACGAGATTTGCATTATATTTTAAGTATTTTAAAGTACCAATGTAATCAACGAAAGCTCCAGCGATTCAAAAGCAACGACTCGTACGTTTCTGCAGTGAGTTTTAATTACAAGTTTCATGTAAGTCTACACTGTATACTTCTACCCAAATCTGAAACAATTAAGCTAACAGGAAAAATAATACATTGTTATCGTATTTAAATACATTGCCGATCAAGGAAGCTCTAGATTTTCATTAAAAACATATTTTTTCTCCGTGATCTCAAATATTCCAATACTTTTAAACATTGGTTTGAAATTGCAGCAAATCAGATGAACTTTTATTTTGAGTACATAGGATTTTCATGGTCTTTTTGAAGTGACATTGTGATCTTTTATATTATTTCTTTGGAATCGCAAATAAATTGCCTGATTAGTAGCTCTTTTCTGTATTAAATAAGGAAAACTAGTTTTCAACGACAATGTCTATATGTAACTTGTTGGATTCTCTCATCTATTTTTCTTAAGGACTCGAATATATATACGTGGTGCCTTCAATAAGTTTCCAGACTTTTTTGTACAGGCATTTAAAATTGTCGTTGACTCTTGAAAATTCAGTATGTTATTGCTATACATCTCATAAGATGACTGACCAATTTTTATGATTTCAGGTTCAAATGAACAGTTACAGCAGGAATTTGAAAACACACAACTAAAGCCTGATTGTCACAGCTGGCGAATTTCAAAAATGCAATCTGGACGTGAGGACACTTTAGAAGAACGATATGCAATAAAATTCTGTTTTAAACTCGGAAAAAATACCACAGAAACGTATGGGATGCTTCAGACTGCTTTTCGACCATTAATCAAGGATCGGTTTTTGAGTGGCATAAGAGATTCAAGGAAGGCAGGGAGTCTGTGAGGGATGATGAGAGGTGTGGGAGAAATAAGGAAGTCAATACACCAGAGTTGATTGGCCAAAGAGTTAGGCTTAGGGTTACTATGTTGAGGTTTTAAGGGAGTTCAGGTAGAGATTCCGTCGGAAGAGGCCAGCACTCTTCAAATCGGCTCAGTGCCATTTCCAGCAGGACAATACACCAGTCCACAACTCCATCCTTGTCACAGACTATTTGACCAAGATGGGCATCAAAACAGTTCCTCTGCCTCCCTATAGTCCAGACCTTGCTCCCTGTGACTTTTGGTTATTCTCTAAGCTCAGAGGCTGTCGTTATGATACAAATGAGGAGATGAAAGAGGCTGTGACGAAGGTCATTGACACCCTTACACAAGAGGACTTCCATGGGGCCTACCAGAAGTTGTTGGAACGGTACAATAAGTGCATTGCAGCCGGAGGAGATTACTTCGAAGGGGACTAGAGTTTCATGTGTGTACTATCAATAAAAGTGCCCATACGAAAAAAGTCAGGAAACTTATTTAATGATCCTCGTATATATATATATATATATATATATATACATACAATGATAATTGAATATATTGAAATGGTGCTATAACCACCGGTCGACATTTAAAAAAACACCAGTAGAAAATAAAAAGGTGGAGTGAATATGAAAATATAAAGATGTTCACATGTTCCACCGAGTTTCATGATAACTCAATCATTATCACAAACAACAACATAACGCATCTGTGTGTGTCTGTGTGTGTGTGTGTGTGATTTACCGTATTCATTTACATATTTATGATATTGCAAAATTCAGTTTTTATGGCTCCGCAATTTGATTATTAATTAAAAAAGAAATTTAGTTGTGATACTTTTGTGTCTTGAAATCATTTGTACGTGTCTAAACTATTAGAGATACTGTTTATGCTGTTCTCGAATTAAGAAATCAATTTCTTATTCCACGTTTTCAGATATCAAAGCTCTAGATTTTCATTAAAAACATATTTGTTCTCCATAATCTCAAATGTTCCAATACTTTTAAACATTGGTTTGAATAACCAAATCACTTTTTAAAATGGGTATACGAATAATAAAAGTTGCAATTTTTTATTACCAGGACCTGCCTAGTTAATCGAAGAAACGGTAGGACATGGGGATTTAAACGGTGTGAAAAATAACAAACAGTGGGAGCTTTTACAAACTTGCCGAATAATAAGAGCCTGTTTCCATGACTTGCTTTCTCTTGGTTGAGAAACTTGATTCCAGAACATGTAAATTGATGCCATAATAATTTACTTTGAAATTCACACTCTGTAAAGTCTTTATGTCTGAGGTAATGGATACGTGCTAGGTATGGACTATTACCAAGATGAATCGATAAGATGGGTGATGATTAAAGACAGAGGGAAAACGAACATCTGCTGCTATGCCTGGTACATCCCCCGGATGTAGTAGTGGCCGTAACCCCTGTAGCATCAGAGTTTATTTCCCTTTTGTTAGTTAGGATATTACAATGCTCTTTTTTTTTCTTTTTTTCTTTTTTTTTTGTTAGTGGTCAAATCTTTTGGGTGGCCGTTTTGTTCTGCTTGAAAGCCTGAGGTTTAGCGTTGTGTGTTGTGCTTGGTTGTCTTTAGATTCTGGTGGTGTTGTATGTGTGTAGCTTTCATCTTCAGATTAGGGGTAATCCAGTAGGTTATGTGCGGGGTTTGTTGTTGGCTTAAGGATTTTTTTGAAGAAGCTGGAATTTCTTGTAGTTTGGCTACCTTCGTGTGTGGCGGTGATCATGGATCCCTTTTTCTTGATTATAGTCATTGGGTTAGGCTGGTAAGGTGTTGAGGTGTTGTCGCTTTTTACAATGACTGTATCACCCACCCTGAGATCATTGGGTTTCACGTACGCTTTTCTATCAGCGTATTGCTTTATTTTTCTCTTGGCTTCGGTGTCACGCTCCCTAATGCTGGAGTCTTCAGCAATGGGTGTGATCAGGTGTGGCAGGCGGTTTTTTATGGTCCGGCCAAATAGGATTGTGGCTGGGGGGTGCGCCAGTGGTGCAATGTGGTGTCGTTCGGTAGTCCAGTAGGAATTTGAATAATTCCTGCTTCCAGCTTCGACCTTTATTTAGGGCAGTTTTAATAGACTTTTTTACAGTGCGCATGAAGCGTTCTGTTTCCGCGTTGGCCTGGGGCCATAGGGGTGTTATTCTCCTGTGTCTGAATCCAGTGATGGAGGCATAGGTTTTGAATTCGTGGCTGTTGAATGGTGGGCCGTTGTCCGTTTTGAGGGAGACTGGCCCGCCAAATTCGGCGAATATCTTGTCTAGGCGGGGCATGACTGATGTTGTTGAGATGGAGTCCAGGATGTCGACAACAACATAGCGTGGGTATTCGTCTGTGACAACGAGGAGGTACTTTCCGTTTTGGAGGTGTCCAAAGTCAGCACTGACTTCTGCCCATGGGGCTGCTGGTAGTGGGGACATCTGCAGTGGCTCTCTTGCCGGTTTATGGGTACTGATCTGGCAGGTGTGGCAGTTCTTGATGTTTTCTTCCACTAGAGGCTGCATGTTTTTGAACCAGAACTTTTCTCGGAGGAGAGCCATGGTTTTCACAATGCCTTGGTGTCCAGCATGTGCTATTTTGGCAGCTCTGTTTTGTAGTGCTTCAGGCAGTACTATCCGGTGCCCTTTGAAGATGATGTTATATTTGTGTGCAAGTGATAGTTCGGCACGATTGGCGTGCAGAGTGTGGAATGTTGCTTTGTTTATGCCATCCTCGACACCATGCCATTTGTTGGTAAAGATGGCTTGGATGACGGTGGTGAGTGTCTTGTCTTTTGCCGTTTCCGTTGCAACTTCATCAATTGTCATTGCTTTGGGGGATGAGGTTGAGAGGATGTAGTTTATATATTCCTCTGCTATTTTTTGTTCTCTGTCGCTTGGTGGTAGGTGCGTTGGATGGCGGCTGAGATAGTCAGCTGGGTTATCATGGCCTGGTCTGTATATGACGGTCATGTCGTATGGTTGCGTTCTCAAAACCCAGCGTTCAATGCGTGCTGATAGTTGGGAGCGGGTGTTGTTAAAAATGGATCTTAGGGGTTTGTGGTCTGTAAAGACAATGAACTGAGCTCCAAAGATATATATGTGAAAGTGTTCACACGCCCATGTGATGGCGAGTGCTTCACGTTCTGTTTTGGAGTATCTCTGTTCAACTGCGGATAGAGCACGACTTGCAAATTGTACTATCCGACCATTTTGTGACAGCCCGGCAGAAATGCCAACCGGACTGGCAGCCGTATGTATTTCGGTGTGTTTGTTCGGGTCAAAGTAGGCAACTGGGCATGCTTTGCTCAGTGCCTCCTTAATGTTTTTTAGACATTCAGTGTGGCGTTCAGTCCAGGACCACTGTGTGTGTGTGTGTGTGTGTGTGTGTGTGTGTGTGTGTGTGTGTGTGTGTGTGTTTTGTTAGTTGACGTAGTTCATGGGTGAGGGTTGCATAGTTTGGAATGAATTCTGTCCCACAGAAGTTAGTCATCCCCAATAAGCTTCTGACTTCTGATGCGTTTTTAGGGTCGGGTAATCCAAGGATTGCTTTTATTTTGAGGTTGCTTGGGCTGATGCCTTCATTACCGAAGGTATGTCCAAGGAATTCACGTGACCTCTTGTTGTACTCACATTTGCTGCTATTTAGGGTGAGTCCTTTTTTGCAAAGTCGTCTGAATATCACATGGAGGTTTCGGTCGTGGTCTTGCTGGTCTGATCCGAAACAAAGGATGTCGTCGCTGATGTTGATGGCTCCCTTGATCCCTGCAAGTGCTTGACTGATTTCTTCCTGGAATATCTCACTGGCGGAGTTAACACCAAAAAAAAAAAGTCTTTTATATCTGTACAGGCCCAGGTGTGTTGCAAAGGTGGGATTCTTCAGCTAGTTCCAATTGGTTATAGCCTTGGTTAAGATCCAATTTGCTGAAAACATTAGCTCCTGATAGAATAGTTTTCAGTTCATTGAGTGTGAGGGTTGGGTGTCGTTTCCTTTTGATAGCTTTGTTTGCCGCCCTCATGTCGATGCAAATCCTGATTTTATTTTTACCCTTTTTGGGTACTACCACAATAGGAGATACCCATGGGGTTGTTCCGTCTGCCTTTTCAATCACTCCCAGTTTCTCATCTTTGGCTATTAACTCTTCTATATCTTTCCTTACGTGGAAGAGGACCCAGCGGTATCTCTGAGCGATGGGTGGTATGTTTTCATCTATGTGTAGGTGAACTTTTTTTTCTTTGAGTTTACCCAGACTATTGAACAGGTCTGCGTAGTCCTCTAGAAGTTTAAGAGTGGGGAGTGGGGTCTGTGCATCAGAGTTACTGATGTGGTTGACTGAATGAGCGTTTGCTGACAGTAGTTTGAGCCTTTTACATGTTTCCCAGCCGATAATGGGTTTTTCTGGGTTCTTTATAACATGTATGTTCGCTTGGCAGGAGATGCCTGTAAACTTTAGAAGTGTGCTGAATTGACCTAGGACTGGGGTGGCTTCCTTGACACCGAATCCAGATATCTCGGTTTTTGTGGGTCGGAGGAGGGGCGTTGGTCTTAGGGATTTGTAATCTGCCTCAGACAAAATGTTTATGGTGGCGCCAGAGTCAGCTAACACATTGAACATTTGATGGCCATCACCAAAAGATAAGTCAAAGTAAGGAAGGTTTTTCACTTTACCTGTATGGAATACATATTTCGTGTCACTGCCGCTGTTTAAGTCTCGTTGACGGTCCTCAATGCAATTTACCGGTCGTCGACTGGTTTGAGCTTGTGGGTGTCGGGGGCGGTTTGTTCTTCGCCGTCTGTCCTCGTTATTTAGTTTTCTGAAACAGAGGCGAAATGTCCCCATCTCTGGCAATAGACACACTGGTTTTGGAATGCAGGGCAGGATGTCGGTCCCCGTTCATGTGGGTATTTCCCATTGCAATTTCTGCACCGGTTTTGCTGGGGGCGTTTGCGTGGCCATTGTTGTTCATGCATAACTTTATTGGCTACTGCATTAATGTATGTGGTAGGTTTTGTAGTAGAGTTGGCGTCTTCTAAGCGCATCTTTTCCATTTGTTTGGATATGGTTTCCTTCATTTTGGCGTAGTTTATTAGATCGCCTAGGAGCATGTTTGGGTTCATCAGTCCCTTTTGGCGAACTTTTTCTGATAAACAGCCCGTTATTAGCTGGGATTTTATTTCTGCATTTTTGTCTGTGAAGTTGCACATAGCTGCTGCCTCTTTTAATTCCCGATAAAAGTCCTCTACGTTTGGGGTGTTTTTTTTTTTTTTTTTTTTTTTTTTTTTTTTCGGAATATAAATCGGTTATACTCAGTGTTGTTTTCTGGGTTGAAGTGGTTTTGCATGGCCAGGACGAGCTTCTCAAAGTGTGTTTCGTTTTTTTCTGGTGTGTTTTGTTCAGACGGTAGTTCGTCAATAAGATCATTTATTTCTTCCCCAACAAAAGTTAAAAGTATAGCCTTTTGCCGTTTATCGTCTTCTATGTTGTACGCAGTAAAATAATTTCTCAGTCTGTTGACATATTTTGTCCATTTTGATCATTTTATTTTTTTGATTTGTAGTCAAATTGTGGGTAATGTGGTAAGGCAGCCATGTTATTTTTTTTTTCGGCATGTGGGCAGGTTTGTTCTTTTTTTTTTTTTTTTTTGATGTTTTTGGTGAGTAAACGACTCTTTCTTCGTCGCCAATGTAAAGTCTTTATGTCTGAGGTAATGGATACTTGCTAGGTATGGACTATTACCAAGATGAATCGATAAGATGGGTGATGATTAAAGACAGAGGGAAAACGAACATCTACTGCTATGCCTGGTACATTCCTTTATTGACCAAATCCCCCGGATGTAGTAGGGGCCGTAACCCTTGTGGTATCAGTTTATTTCCCTTTTGTTAGTAAGGATATTACACACTCCACTTCTGCTTTCATTTTATCCATTTCTCCATTGTTTATTCTTACTCTCGCTATCTGTAATACAGAGAGAGAGAGAGAGAGAGAGAGAGAGAGAGAGAGAGAGAGAGAGAGAGAGAGAGAGAATTCTGTTATAACCAATGTGTCAGTCATTAAAGACCAAAAGTTCTGCGCACGCACGTACGTATCTAAATATTACTGTTGTGTGAGAGTCAGTTTATTAACTGCAGAAACAATTGTGGTTAAAGTTCATAACAATACATATATAATTTGCTTGTTAGAAAAAATGGGTTATGCTTCCATAATGAGGTGGTAGAATAATATCATCATGTCATAAAACAATGCAGAACTCATTCTATGAAAATGGTTGCTTGAGTTGATAATAGCGTTAATATCATACCAAGATTGTAAATCGATTTAAGATATCCAAAGTGAGGAGTTTCCCCTCAGTGTATTGAATTCGTTTATCACTACGGATTACCAGTTTAAAAATTAGTCACTCGAACTTGAATTATGTTGGACGTTGTCTAGATTTTTCAAATGAATTTGAAGTTGTCACTCGTCCTATGATTCAAATTACTGTCACTGAATTAATGATTCATTATAAAAATTCTATACCCTGATTTCACGTGTGAATTTCACGGAAGTTCCATTATTCGTTTAGTGTATTAACAGTAACTTTTATCTAATTTCATTCAAGTATTTAGATGAAGTATTGTTAACCCTTATTATCATATTCTTTGTAGAATTTAACAAATAATTTTTCATAATTTTAGTTGCTTTTTATTGCGATTCACTTGGATCGTCAATTCTATAAGAGCGAGGAACAGTGTCAGGTGAAAACAATAATAGGGAAAGCTCACCGTGATCTTTCAACTCATATGTAGAGTTGTCTCCGGTCCCCAAAGAAGCCCTTTCCCTAATTTCCGGTGCTTAGTTAATAAAGGTTTACGGTTACTATAGGCAACATGTGCCATCTCTTCATCTTGCCATACTAAACCCAGTCCATAAAACACTACATATTGTCTGAAGTTGTGTTAAGAAGGGAAAAAATAGAGAAGACCTTGTGTAAAAGGAATGATGAAAATTTTTTTCACCAAAATAACACACAAAAAAAGTCCAACGGGAAGATTCTTCCATTGCTAAAATTAGACCAAACCAACAAAAGATATTCGGCTAGACCCATATAACCTAGCCCACTTAACTCCTAGAAAAAAGGAAAAAAGGGAATCAATACACTCAAAAAGAGAGAAAAGAAAAAAGGGACAGATAAAGTCCCAACACACACACACACACACACACACACACACACACACACACACACATATTCACGCAAAAACGAGCTTTTCGAAAAATCTTTCGATATTGTCATTTGTTATTGAAAAAAATCTCCAAAATGGCCTTTATGGACAAAGAAAATTTTCTGGAGCATCCGAAAAAATGATACTTATTGGAAATGTTGCTAATAACTGGCGAAAATTTAAACAGAATTTTCTAAATTATTCTATCGCCAGTAGATTATCTAGGAAACCGGACACTACATTTATGACTTTGGTGTTCTTAGCAACTACCGGAGAAGAAGCCTATGACATTTATGACGGGTTAAAGTTTGATAGTAAAGAAGACAATGAAACTTGACATTGAAGAATTTTTCGTAGTGTGAAATTAAACCACACATGCCGGGTTGACCATTTGATCGATCGTCCAGTGAGGACCTTATTGTTATTTCACACAACTGTTTAAGTGGGCATTTCACAAGTCGAACAAAAAAAAACAATAAAAATAACTGAGGGAGGAAAGAAGAAAAGACAAAAAAACGGATTCACGACAGCAAAACATAAGAAGGCAATGTCTGTGGTATTTTTCTGGAACTCTATGTGTGTGTATGTATATATATGTGGCCGTTCGCGAAAACTTAGCGAAAATCCTAAACTGCTACCCAAAAAATACTGACTCATCATTGGTCATCGTCCTTACTGCTCGAGGTTCGGTCTGGCTGCATGAACCCGTACTGTCTTCTTTACCAACGTGGCCATTCTGACTCCGCGAGACCCTTCTTTGCCTGTGACTCTGTCCTGACTGCTGTAACTATTCTATACCAACATAGTAACTTTGACTCCTCGAGACCCCTCTTTGCCAACGAGGCCATTCTGGCTACTCGAAACCCTTCTTTGCCTGAGAATCTGTCCAGACTGCTGTAATCATTCCTTGCCAACTTAGTGAATCTGACTCCTCAAGACCTTTCTTTGCCTGTGACTCTATCCTGACTGCTGTCGAGACTCCGGCTCCTCGAGACCTTTCTTTGCCTGAAACTCTGTCTTGACTGTTGTAACCATTCTCTGCCAACGTCATGACCCAGACTCCTCGAGACCCTTGTTTGCTTATGATTCTGTTCTGAGTGCTGTAACCATTCTCCGCCAACTTATTGACTCTGACACCTCGAGACCCTTCTCTCCTGGGTCTTTCTTCTTACTCTGTTACTACCGGAGTCCCACCCCTAACTGACCAACGTCCTTGGTCCTTTTCCACCCCTACTTCTGGTCTTGAATCTTTGCGAATGTTCACGTGGCACATTTCTTTGTTAATTTTTGGCGCCACATGTAACCCACACAAAGAGTCCCATCAGATAATTTGACGCCATCCAAAGACCCTGAAGATAAAATCCAACAAAAGAAGCGCACTGCAGAATTTGTTTGCAGATGTGAAATTTTTTAGTGTTTGTAGAAACAATAAGTGAAGTATAAGAGCAACAATTTTTCGGTTCAGTGACTCTTGTAAATGTGTTTGTATTTACCAGCTCTCCACGAGGTTAATTTTTAATCAAAGTTTAAAAGGTTTCAGAGTTTTCTTTCTTCCAGACTGGTTGTCTAACCAAGGCTAAAGAAACCAGTCTGTCCAACTATTCACGCAATACTGGATGGCGATAATAATTGGATTCATAACTTTTCTAAAGATATTAGCGCTATATGAAATGCAAAGAGTCTACTCGAAGATTGGAACGCGTGTTTCTGTATCCATTTCCAACGACAATAACCATTCTACTACAGCACATCAATAAAAACGTATCAGGGAGTCCGGAAAGATGATACTATCAATTAACAGGCAAACGTCAAAGTTACCACAAAGTTCGCTACCAAAACTTTAAATTATACGTTAGCTAAAGGTGCAGACGTAACTGTAGTCTCGGACAGGAATTTAAAAAAAATTACCACTCCTCCAGCCAACAAATAAGAGACTGTACAGATTTGGTTTTCATGAAATAAAAGTCTTTGCAAGTAGGGGGGGCGCACACGGGTCACAGAAAAAGAGAGTTCACAACGAGACAAGAGTCATTACTGGGAGGACTAGCAATTAAAACCCTAAATCTGTTGAAAGCAGTTAACATGGTCAAAATCGAAGAGCACCAGAAAGATTTTCCTAGAACTGTTCACAGACCTAGGGAAATCGGAACATGTGTACCAGATACGCTTAGATGTAAGAGATCCATTGCTACACCCAAAAGGTTGCCACTGCCAATGAAACGAAAAGTTCAGCATCTGGAGGAAGAAGACATAATCCATCCTGTGAAATCACCGATTGGTATGTCACAGTTTAAAAAATGATGATTAAGTTAGATGGTGTGTCGACTTTACCAAACTAATCGATAGTGTATAAAGAGAGAGATTTCCTCAATCCACTGCAATCCATCAACTGGCTAAACTCGACGGTATCACAATATTCAGCAATAGCGGTTTCTACCAAATTGTCCTCCATGAAAAATCACAAGAACTCACAACGTTCATCACACCTTACTGAAGATACTGTTGTAAATGTCTTCTTTTCTGGGCCGGAGATTTTCATCGGGAGATGACACACATTTCGTCTGGGATACTAAGAGTCAGCTGTAACATAATGATGTCTTAATAAGTGGAAGAAACCAGCAAGAGCAGTACTTAAGTGAATGAAAGCACCAGGAGTCACATTAAAGGAGAAATGTGTATTTTCCGTCGGAACTATAATTCCTAGGACACTTTTTCTTCAAAAAAGGAATCAAAGTAGATCCTGAAAAAGTAAAAGCCATCATAGATTTACTCCTACCAGAGAACGTTCCTTAACTACGGTGCTTATTAAGCATGGCAAACCAGACTGGAAAATTCGCTAAATACCACCCAACCACTGCGAGAACTTCTTACGAAAGAGACAATGGATCTGGGACGAGCCTCAGCATGGCACACTGATAAATATGACCCCATATGTCACATTTAAAGGCTGATTTCTTTTATTGTCAATTTATGTATATTTTATCTGAAAAATATTAAAATTGTGCAAAAATACATAAATATTTTTTCCAGAAAATTAATAATAAAATTATAAAATATTTTAGGCAAAAAACAAATATTAATAAAAAAAATATGCCGTAATACAAAAACGTAAGTAAAAAGAACTTAACATTTTCTCTTTAAAATGGGTTTTTCTTTGAACCTTTGCCTTTTTTAAAAACATTCCTCTGTATTCTTTCGAAATTCATCTGATGAAATTTTTTGTTTATTGTTGTAAAATGTATTTACAACAAATTTTATTGCAAATATAAGTCCTTTTTCAATGTGTCTTTCACATGTAAAACCATATTTGGGAGAATATATTCCCAAAACTTGTTCTGCAGACACTCTGGTCGTGGATTCATGATTTTTTACTATAAATTGATCTGCATATTCAAGTATAGCAAAATAAGCACAAACTCCGCCATTTGTCTAGATGGAACAGTAAGAGCTCCTCGGGAAAGTAAGTCAAAGTATTCTTTATCATTACCATTGCCTGCTATGATCAGGGAACACTTTTCACATAGAAAATGTTTAATTAATCTATTTGTGATATATCCAAAAATTGTATATGCTACTTCCTTGCTGTCTGGTGTCAAGAAGAGCTTATTTATTTCTGATTCATGCTGGGCTAAAATGTTAAGTAGTTTGCCATTCTTTCGAACTGGCTTGAGGTTTTCCTCCCAAAAGTTGATGTTTTGTTTTAAATGGTCAATATTCTCTCAGTACTCAATACTTCTCGAAGACTCACAAAAAATCTACCACCACTCATCTGCCGATATTGGGAAAATCTATTTTCAAGAGCCCCGCTTTGAAACCTACGGGTGAAAATAAACTCATACCCTTCATCTAAAAGTTCTTGCATAAGCATAACCTGTCCTCTCAAAGTTATAACAAAAGCTTTGGAAGTTTGCTTTGTCAGACAAAAATCTGAGATTTGTGCCCAAGACTCAATCCAATCAAATAATCCTTTGTAGAAATCAATTTTTCTATCATTTAAAATGACTGCATTGTTCAAAAAATTACGAGGATCATTAAATAAGTTTCCTGACTTTTTTCGTATGGGCACTTTTATTGATAGTACACACATGAAACTCTAGTCCCCTTCGAAGTAATCTCCTCCGGCTGCAATGCACTTGTTTTACCGTTCCAATAACTTCTGGTAGGCCCCATGGAAGTCCTCTTGTGTAAGGGTGTCAATGACCTTCGTCACAGCCTCTTTCATCACCTCATTTGTATCATAACGACAGCCCCTGAGCTTAGGGAATAACCAAATGTCACAGGGAGCAAGGTCTGGACAATAGGGAGGCAGAGGAACTGTCTTGATTCCCATCTTGGTCAAATAGTCTGTGACAAGGATGGAGTTGTGGACTGGTGTATTGTCCTGCTGGAAATGGCACTGAACCGATTTGAAGAGTGCTGGCCTCTTCCGACGGAATCTCTTCCTGAACTCCCTTAAAACCTCAGCATAGTAACCCTAAGCCTAACCCTTTGGCCAATCAACTCTGGTGTATTGACTTCCTTATTTCTCCCACACCTCTCATCATCCCTCACAGACTCCCTGCCTTCCTTGAATCTCTTATGCCACTCAAAAACCGATCCTTGATTAATGGTCGAAAAGCAGTCTGAAGCATTCCATACGTTTCTGCGGCATTTTTTCCGAGTTTAAAACAGAATTTTATTGCATATCGTTCTTCTAAAGTGTCCTCACGTCCAGATTGCATTTTTGAAATTCACCAGCTGTGATAATCAGGCTTTAGTAGGGTGTATTCGAATTCCAGCTGTAGCAGTTCATTTGAACCTGAAATCATAAGAATTGGTCTGTCGTCTCATAAGATGTATAGCAATAACATAGTGAATTTTTCAAGAGTCTAGGACAATTTTAAATGCCTGTACAAAAAAGTCTGGAAACTTATTGAAGGCACCACGTAGGTGTGAGCTTTTTTCTTGAACTTGCTATTGTCCACTCGCATGATATCAATCTAAGGAAGTTTGACATGTCAGCTCGATCAGGAAAATAGCTCTCACAAGCTGCAATAGTTGTCTCATGACAAATGGCAACAGCTAAATTAACATTTTGTTTATTGTCACTAGGATGCAATGCTTTGGAGTCTTGCGTAATTTAGCATTTAGAGCATTATCTTTGTTATATACTTTGTGTAAGTCAGACCAAACTATATATTCCTCCTTAGAGGAAACAGAAATATTTGAGATCTCAAATGTAAAAGCAGGAAATACAAATTCCCTTTTTGTTTTGTAAACTATTATGCAAGTTTTTTAATAAATTAACAGAATAAAAAAACAGAAATATTTTGGGGGAGAATTAGGAAGAGTTATATAATGCGTTTTGTCCCCCTCAAATTTATCAAGTAAAATGTTAAAGGCATTCACATTGGCTGAATGATTGTCTGCGACAACAGCTCAAATAAAAAAATCCAGAATTTATCAGTTGAAAAATACATTTTAGGTTTTCCTGAGAAAGCCACCCACCATTTACTGTTACTTCAGGACAGGCTTTAACAACTGACGGTATTGTTTTTTAGACCAGTAATCATGAATACCATTATTCCTTTATAAAGCTCAACATTTTCATTTGCACCAATATACTCCCCACCATGAAATTGGGTTCCTTTTTTAAGTTACATTTCATCAACTAATAAAACACAGTCCTTTTTCCAAGATTGATTTTACTGCTGTAATTGATCCCTCACCACCACTTTGGATTTTTTCTAATAAAGAAAAAGATGGAAATGAAAATTTCTCCAGAAGTAATTTATAAGCTTGCCTGGATGTATAACGCAGTAGTAAGGCATAACGTTTTAGGTCTGCAGAAAATGGAGGACGGCCTTTTGATTTATAATGTTGTCTTTTTTGTAACTCATTTAAAATCGAGTATGTCTTCTTCCACGACGTCTTTGATGTAGGTTGGAAAATTTTCTAACGTGCTAAATTTTGTAAGTTTAGCATTATTTCCATGTATAAACCATTGTGGTAAGTTTTCGGTCAATACGAATACATTCTTTTATAGATGGAAAATGTGTTTCAATGTCAAAGACTCTTCTATGAATTAGAATATAATCTTCATGTTTTTTAAATTCAAAACCAGAGGGACAACATTTCGCAGTCGATTGGGTAAAATCCGTTATAGTGTCAGTTGAAAGAAAATCTTCATCTTTTTCAATCCGTCGTTGCTTTGGGGGTTTTCTAAATTCTGTTTGAGTCGGCAAAAGAGATGGTTTTATTATTTTTTCTGAATGTACTGTTGGTATTGATTGTAAATTCCAATTCTATTTGTTTCTCTTACCTTTCAAAATATATTTATCCTCAAAATGTTTGATGCAAAGAACTGAATTTTACGTAGGAAACCAATTATTTCGATTATCAAATTTTATCTATTTTTCGATGAGATCGGATTCTCCAAGAGAAAAAGAAAATGTGAAGACTTTTTCACTGTTAGTATCATATCCACTAGAACAGCCAAATGCCACACATTTGTTAACCATTTTTTGTTAAACAAAAATATCCCTAAAATACTTTAAAATTCAATATCTAAATGCAATTAATACGTTAGCAAAAATATGTAATATGGAGTTTCAAAAACAAAACATCGCTTACGCAATTGAAAATTATTCAAACGAGATCACTTTTGATTGGTAATCATTTATTGTTTTGATTTTAAAACAAAAGTTTAATCATGTATTTTTGTGTTGAAAATATGTTTAGAAATTAAAATAGGTTCGGGTAAGTTCTCTTGAAATTTATAAATTATTTATTTACGCTCAAAAAAAGGTAATTCTTAAAGTTACGCCCCTTTTTAAAGTTTTAATTACCTAAGCGTTTTTAGTTTCAATTTCAATCGGCTTGTTACAAATCGGCCTTTAATGTGACATACGGGGCCATATTTATCAGTGGTCCATGGCCTCAGAAAACAGCATTGTAGACCCTAAAGAAACAACTGAGATACACACCAGTCCTAACTAACAAAAAGGCAGACAAATGTATCAGCAGATTCATCTAGCTATGGCCTAAGAGGAGGACATCTTTAGAAACAAAGCAAAAACAGGAGACCTATATTCTATGAATCGAGATCTCTGACGGAAATAGAAGAGATATGCTTAAGTTGAGAAGGAGGAACTAGCTGTCATTTGGAGTTGCCAAAAATTCGCCAACATCTTGATAGGATTGCCAAGATTCACAAGGAAAACAGACCACAAACCATTGTTGGCACCGGTAATGTCAAAGCTATGCGACAAATTGACTCCTGGAATACAACTTTTTCGCATGAGGTTGATGAGATTCTCCAACAATATCACATACAATGCAGGAAAAACCCTTACCACAATAGACGCTTTGTCCTGTGCATCAGGGAGCAGTTATATCAAACAGAATATCAAACCGGAGACAAAGACAGGTGTTTATCCGCTTAGTCATCGGAAATATCTCAATGAGCGACATTACACCTCGAAGAAATCAGACTCAAGCAAATGGCTGACAGGCTCTACAGCCAGGTCATCAATTATTATAAGATCGAACACTGACCTAAAACAGCAAGGCGAGATCCTGAAATAAAACTACTGGCTTGATAATCAGCATTTAACAGTTTAACAATGACTCCTACTGTACCAGAGCTGATTCGACACGAAGGACACCAGGTATCGTCTAATATCGAGCTCGTTAAAATGTTTGGTGACCTGGACAAATTGCAAATAAGTAGGAAGATGTGGTATTAGCGAGAAAGAAAGAAAATGCCCGCGAGAACAACTAAAACACACCAAATTACTCAAATATCCATGGCAGAGATTTGGAATTGATCATTCTAAATTCAAGAAACACACATATCTGTTGATCATCCACTATTTTCCCAGGTAGATTATAATAAAACTAGCATGATAGAAAATTGCAAATCAGCATTCGCTTGGCATGGAATTCCAGAGGTGATCATAACAGATTATGATCCCTGATTCATTTTAAAGGAATTTCAGAACTTTGCAAATGTTTCCGACTTTCTGCATAAGTTGCCCACACCATCTACAAAGAAACAGAGGGGCTGAACGCACTGGGCAGACTATCAAAATCTTGTTTAGATAAAGCAAGTGACTCTTACATAACATTACTTACTTATCGCAGCATCTTTTAACGCTCTATTCCTTCACTAAAACCCATTTAAAACTAATAGCAATCAAATTAACGGCAAACAATGAAATCTTTTTGAACCATTTAAACACTTTAAAACAACAAGAAAAACGTTGTATTTCCCACAATAAAAAGTTAAAACTTCTCATCAATTGCAACAAGACAATCTGATTTTTTAATATGCGGCTGTCCAACTTTTATTTTTTGATATTTTCATCGTTGGCCAATCAAAAAATACTTTCCAAGCCAAAATTCTTCCCCCGAAAGGAACTTTATTTCCATATATTTTACCAACAAGTTATGTTGTTTTAAATTTATTAATTGGTATTTATTTTTTCAACAAAAATAAATTATTTCTGGCTCAAAAGCACACAATCTTTTTCACGCAAACTGAACTTTAAATAAGAAAAAATATTAATTATAAAATTTTGAATGCTCTTATTCAACGAAAAAAGGTATAATACCTTTTTGCGTTGAATAAAATGAAAATCGTAATTAAAAGTTTGTTATCAATTTTCGTCATTTTGCAGTGTTACTTTTGTTTGAATCCTTAATTACAATGATATCAAATTTCAAAAAAAGTAGCATCTATTCAAGTAAAAACAATTTTTTTGTGTAAATTGTGACTATAAACAAAAGGATGAAATTAAATGTTTTGCTTGGATGTCTGCAACAAACTTTAATTTTTATTCGAGTACACTCACTCAATTTCTTACCTAGTTACAAAATCCAGGAATCTTGAGAAACAGCTACTACACCCTGTTCCTTACACCCCTATACACGACTGCTTCTACTCATACACACTTATCCTTTTTTATGGTCTAACTCATTCAACAAACAAAACGCAATCATAGCAACTTCATGGTAATGTTTTATTCAACGAAATCGATTTGAAAAAATTCACTATACACATGTCCTAAAATAATATTTCAGGTAGATCCGTCTGCAAGATGCACGCACACATTTATTAGGCTGGAAAGAAAATCCTGCTGAGACATGTAATTAACTTATATTTAATGAACAAATACAAATTTAATCAAGGTAATGGATTCATTCATTTTCATTGGCATAATTGCATCAATCAGGAAAGTCATCTTAGGAATAAGATTTAAAATTTTTCAAAACAAAAAGCCTCTTCGTAATTGATGTACTATTTCTCGCTCAATAAATGCTGCAAATATCTGAAAATGTATATATCCGATGGAATGAGGTCGAAAGAATTGGCTCGATGAACTTTCATAATCATAATCAAAATATTTTGCTGTGCATATTTTGAAATATTTACTCTTGCTAACTAGAGTAACATACATTTCCAGACACAGTGCTTCTATTTGACGTCAGTACTTTTCAGAATTGACTAAAAATTAAAATGTAACACTTTATGATGGACGATAACTTTCATATCCAATCAAACACAAGGCATTTCTTTCTCAGGATGTAATTCTGGTTTTAGTCCAAGGAGTAATTGCACACATGTGTGTGAGAGAGACATGGCAGGTGAAGAAGCTGTCATTATTTTTCTATTTTTCCGTATCAACAATATACAGTTAAATATCTGTTATAATAGAGTGATTCTGACTGCTATAATTTTAACCTAACTAGAAATGCTTTATTTATTTCAGCAAAATTTTATTGGGGACAAGAACTATCCATCCAAGCCATACTCTAAAACGCATGAACACATGTAAGGTCACTTGCCAAAAAACAATGTACATTTCATCAAACTATAACTCCCAACTATTTTTTCATGGAAAAATTGACTTTAGAGTTACTTTCAATCAAGAGAAAATTTGTTCTAAAGTTTTAATGAAGATGTGGAAGTATCAACGAAGCCAAAAAAATATAAATATCTTTTGGGGGCATCATACATAAGTATATATATGAACACAAAATCCTGAATATTCTATAAATTTTAAACTTCTAATAGTTAATGTTTTAGTAATAAATTTCCGGGTTTTTTTTTCTTTCTTCGGTAGGGTAATTTTAAGGACTCAAACATCTTCTTTGAACTAATCCTTTTTTTTTAAATAAAAATATATGCAAAGATATTTAGCAAATTCTGATAAATGTATTTATATTTATATCTGTGTCTATCATTTCCTCGTGTACATGTGTGTGCGTATATCCGTGCGTGTGTATATGTGACTGTGCGTATGTGTAAGTCTTTTTAGAATTATGGCAACCATCTTTTGTCAACTCCATTCTGATTAGCGATCATTTTCAACGCCAAAGATATTCTTTCCTTTTTGACGTCACTCTTAATCTCCGGACAACAACTATAACACATTAACATGGCTATATTCCAGTTTCAATTACGAATTAGACAACTGCAAGTCTATTTATACTGGCAAAAATCCGTCCAATTGAAAAACAAAACAATAAATGGCTTATATACATTATACATGATATAACCTGCTAGACATGCGTAACTACAGTAAGGTACATTTCTGTCTTTCTTTCTTTCTAGTTATTTGGTCGCTTGTGTTACAACAGTATTGTTCCTTAAGACTAACCTCTTTTATTGTTTTCCTCTGTCCTGCCTTTTGTTTTAATGAGAAACAATATTACTATGGCGTCGTCTGTCTGGGCTTGAATACATCCCTTTGGATGATTGACAACACACAATCCTCTAAAATATTGAACAGAAAAAAGGAAGTTAAGAAAATGAGCAACCGTACAAGCTGATTTTGTCTCTTTTATTGAACTAAACGTTGTATATGAAAAAGAAGACAACATGGTGGGCACTAACCACCCCAACCCCAAACCTTCCAGGCCTGAATTGTTTCTTTGTCATTTCTTGTCATAACGCGTTCATCATAAACACGACCAATTCTTCCTTATATTCAACAGGCATTCACTTTCTATAAAGGAACCAAAATAGACAATGAAAATGATATTCATAAAGTAATGATAATATATTTATCATGAGAACAATAAAAATAGAAAAAATTCATTATATCTTGTTTTTAAAGCACTGGAATTAACGATTTCTTCAATATAGAGGCAATCGTGGTTTGTAAATATTCTATCATTTGAGAAAATTCAATTTCAAGATATAATTAAGTTGTATATTTATAGAAATAGGATGAAAATGAGACTACAATTTTATTATTACGGTTGAAGAAAGGTGTAGAAATCAATAATTTCGGAATCGAAGGGATTTTTTTAAGCGAGAATGTTCGATGAAAACCCCTAAATGAAATTGAATTCTAAATTGCGAGATAGATTTTGTGTTTATTAATAATAAACAATTTAAAAATACATTATAAATAAGATGCATTTTGTGTTTATTAATAAATTTAGGCATTATATGCTTCTTATTATTTAAACTAAAAATGACAGTAATATTTTTGTAATTTTTGGAATATCAAAAATTTTGAATTTTAAACTAAAGACAAAATTGGTCTTCTGCCTTGTTCCCTTGCTAGGAAATGAAAATTATAATATATATATATATATATATATATATATATATATATATATATATATATATATATATATATATATATATATTACATCGTAGTGTCTAGGATCCTGGATTTCTTGCTTTACGCTTTCATCAGACAAATGCGTAAAGCATGAAACCGAGGACCACTGACACTATCATGTAATATATATATATATATAAGCTCTATAATTGATATTGAGCACTATTTAATAATACCGCAAAATTAACTTACTAAAGTGAGCAAGCGAGAACCATAAACCTCATTATATATATATATATATATATATATATATATATATATATATATAATATATATATATATATACTCACACACACACATATATATATGGAAGTAAATAATGGAGTGTAATTAGAAAATATATGGAGAAAAATTGATAACGAGGTAATCCAAATAGAAGAAGAGATTTGAGAAGCAAAATCGACACTATAGCGTTTCGGTTCTAATGAGCCATCATCAGGACTATGAGGGATGATATTAGTGATGTTAAATCAACGATGGATGTATAAAAATACAAAATTCAAATCCTAGGGAAAACAAACGCTGATTCACTAATTAAACGGCCAACTTTTTCTTGTAATATAAAATTTCCCTAGGTTTTTGTATTTTGTATTCTTAAACATCCATTGTCGACTGAACATCATTGATATCGTCACTCACAGTCCTGACGATGGTTCATTAGAACCGAAACGCTATAATGTCGACTTTTCTTCTCAATAAATCATCTCCTCAACTTGGATTACCTTGTTATCAATCTCTCTCTCTCTCTCTCTCTCTCTCTCTCAATATATATATATATATATATATATATATATATATATATATATATATATATATATATATTGTAGACGGTGGTTGTCTTTGAGAAGATCATCAACAGCAATCTGCGAAGATGACTTGGCCTGACGAGGAGCTTGAGCAGTACTGCACTTCCCTTTATTAGCCTTTCAAAGAAGTTTATGATAATTAGAACAAGATATAACATGCAGTATAGAGATTCCGGGAACCTTAAAGTGGCAGAATTATCATGATAAGTATTTGTAAAAAAAGGGATAGCCATTAAGATACTCTATAAAGCTGAATAACAGAGAACTATTGTAGGGACGATGGCTGCAAGTTGATAAGATTTTTGCTACTTTCCAGGCTGCAGCTCAATAAGCTCAAGGGGGGAGGTAACAACAATATCTCCCCTAAAGAAGGTACACGCAGGCACTTATAATGGGGCTCAAACAACAAAATGGCAGAATACACTGTGGCAAAGGATCACTTGGTCAGATTTTTGGCGGACTAGATTTTGCTGAATTTTGGTTTAAGTTGTATATGATACCTCACTGAGCCAAGAAAAACTGCACACACACCTATTTTCTTCAACCTCAGATTCTCAACTGAGTTTGGATCTTAGAAAATAGTTGAAATGCCCTGATCACCTCCAGCAAAAAACACTCCAGACATAGTCATCTTCTCAGATGCAACTAAGAAAAGGATCGTGTTAACAGAGCCGAAGGGTTTTCTAACCCTGCAGGTCCTTCACTAGAATTGGTATAACAGGAGCAGTTATTGGAACTATTACGGAATCAGGGCTAAAAAGCTTCTAAATGGCTTTCGATAAAGAAAGTGAGCCCAAAGATAGTTATTGCTGTGATGCAAGCAATAATCAGTTGCAGCTGGATCCTCTGAGCAATGCTGGAAGACCCGAAACTCCTGATGAACCCAAGAACATCACTGGTGATGCGTCCCAAAGCTCTCTCTCTCTCTCTCTCTCTCTCTCTCTCTCTCTCTCTCTCTCTGTATATATATATATATACGTGAGACGTGCTAAAACATTCTCAGCTCAGTGAAAATTTTTTATTAATGTTTTTTTAAGAATTAAAGAAACTTGGGAAAAGATTAGTAGAAGTACGGAATGAATTTGTAAAATAACATGTACGTCTCATGGATGCTAGTCGAATCGAGAACTTTCCAGTTGTCCTTCTAAACATTTCACTTTAAAAGTTTATTTATCTACAGAACAAATCACAATTTAAAGTTTCCTTATATACACATTTGTTAATTTATCTGATAAAATGTTTTGTCCCCAAAATTTAGAAATGACATTCTATTCACCATTGAAGAGTTACGAAATTTTATTAATCAAATTTAACTTAACGTAAAATTCTATATTTACATTCCCAGAAGAGTCCATTACATTACGTTATATTATGTTACAATTACTGTATTTCTCATTACTCTGAAAAGAGACCAGGTGTTTCCCAGACAGACAGACAGACACATACACACACGCACGCACACACACATGCACACATAGACAGAAGGAGACATTGTATTTTATATATACTTTTTTTACATCGCCTGAATATGTTTTAATGCATATCAGCACAGCCATGTTTACTGAGTGTTAATGAAGATGTTGGTCACGCTACCATATTCTTTTTTTAAATCTCAAATCAAATTCACCAGATCTTAAGCTGTTCCTAATGAGAAGATATCAATCGTTATTTATATATGCTGATAATAATTACTATTCTGATCATAATGATTATTTTAAGTATCTTGTTTTAATAAAGTTGACTTCATGATCAAAATTCTGAAGTACATAACAGTAATTTCTTACTGGTCTCCTTCTTTATAAAGCAAAATCAGTTCTTTAAAAAGTCACATATTGGTTCAAGCGAGAGTAAAATAAATAGCTAAAAAGAATAGGTTAGCAAGAGGAGGGTAGAAGGGAGCAATAACCCTCGCCAGATACGAATGCGTAGGTGACCGACAAGGACAGATATTAGCGAATGCTTGAAGCAATTATAAGAATGCTGTAATAATATCTTCGTTGGTAAGGTGAGCATCGAGCGTTGCTTTATTGCCAAAATCTCTTCTTTCTCTGCATATTTAGCTTCAACAATGTTCTTCTTTCTTTTTGTCGTCTATTTTCCTGCAATTCATTCTTTTTACTTTATTCCATTCATTTTTTCTTCTCTTTTTTATCTTTTTATTTCTCTCTGTTCTCTTTTTTACTTTCATTACATCACTTACCTACTTGATTTGTTTTTTCTTCTATTTTTTCTTCCACTTTTCTTTCTATTTCTTTACGTTTTTTTCTCTTGTTTCTTCCATATGTCTTATAATGAGATGTCGCAAAAAATCCCCTATCCTTAAACATTATGGGACTGTCTGTTTCTGTGGGAACAGAGAGAGAGAGAGAGAGAGAGAGAGAGAGAGAGAGAGAGAGAGAGAGAGAGAGAGAGAGAGAGAAAGAGACTGATATACAATGTATCCTTCTAGCGACTATATGAGAAAGAGAATAAGTTGAAGGATCTTATAAAAATGAAATAATGCAAGTGAGAAGACGAAGAGATTTGACCGGGATGAAGCCGACTAAGTCTCAGTTTGTATTAATCTCAGCAGTAACCTTCATACAAATAAACAAAACGTGTTGCTCATTTCTTAGACTTACGGGCTTCGACTTTAAAGGTCATATTAAGAGAAATCTTGGTTTTGACTCGCTGACGATTTGTAGCTCAAGTGATCAAGTTGAAGAAAGACTCAGCAAGGGCGAAATTTATCAACTAAAAGACTCTGAATTTCTATTCAACCAACTTCTACCTTGATGTACGAGGATCATTAAATAAGTTTCCAGACTTTTTTCGTATGGGCACTTCTATTGATAGTACACACATGAAGCTCTAGTCCCCTTCGAAGTAATCTCCTCCGGCTGCAATGCACTTGTTGTACCGTTCCAACAACTTCTGGTAGGCCCCATGGAAGTCCTGGTTCCAGAAGAGCACGCACACCCGCTTCTATCCTCACGGACGAGGCGGGAGGTTTGTCGCAAGACACACAATCTCAAACATATAAGTCTTCACACCACAAATTTTATTTCTGGTACACGTATTTACACGAAAGACTTCAACCACATCAGGATTTTTCTTCATACAACTCTTCACGTATCTCGTCCACAATTAGAGGTATATCCAGAAATTCTTCTGTTAATAATTTTATGGCGACTTCATAATTAGCCTCTTCTAACGTCAAATGAGAAAGTAGTTGAGCCGCATAACCCGTCAAATAGCTCTTTAAAAGAAATAATTTGGCCTTATCCGAACTCACTGAAGAGACACAGTTGTAGAACTGTGCCAGGAAATCTTTAAATTCAAATTTGTTATACATTCTTCCGCTGAATTTCGGACATTGTAGTCGCGGTGGCAGAATATTACTGGGTATGTTAAAAATTGATGAGTCTCCTTCCTTACCCACATTTTTACTGCGGCTATGCGAGAGGTTGGTTTGTGTGGACGTGTACTCGCCCTCGTCGAGTTTACAGTTGACTTCAAGTTGGTAATTTGACTCCGCTTCTTCTTCTTATTATTCTTCTTCTAAATAGCCACTTCTTGTTAAATCTATGTCCGCCTTTACACAGGCGGGGTTAGCAAAAAATAGCAAAAAACTTTCAAAAAGAAGAAACTCTTTTCTAGAGAAAAATATTCTGGAATATTTCTCAAGTGACAAAAGTAAAACCAAAATCTGTGGGTCTGGGTGTTGATTAAAATAGTCTGTGGGACTAACACATTATGATAGAAGGAATGAATGAATGGCTGAAAAACTTCCAACCTTAACCTTTTGGTGATGACAGAACCAACAACATTCATACAAGAAGCAATAACAAACGAGACATCGTTATGGTTTTAGAACACGGTAACTCATCTATTTATTCAGCATGGCTGTCTTACAGGAACTGAAAAAAAAGGGACGGGCAGATCAATAAAAGGGTTCATGCGCCCTCTAGCAGTTCTAAGTCAAAGAGAGATAATTAGTCCCTTATTTTTTAAATTTTGTTTCATCTTAAATATTATCTACTCAATTGTAAAATTTTCAACACCGCTTCTCACTTGCTGTTAGATGATTAAATTAAATTAGGGTTTAATACCCAACAGTTCTCTAAGCTTCATAAACTGTGCACAGGTGAGTGCTTTTGTTTGCACATCTACTACCATATATTTGCTCGGACAGTATTGTAGTTGTATTGCTCTTGTTGCCACTTGTTACCAAATGAAATGAAATCTAATGTACACATGTTTAACGCGTCCATGGTACTGCGGATTTTTCGCCATCCAGATGGTTGATTAATTATCCTCATAGATTATTTTTGGTTCAACCGAAGTTTCATTGAGATCACTCGCAAGATGCTGTAAGCAAGCTGCTTCTTGTCCAGCACTTGCTAGTGCCATATACTCAGTTTCTATTGTAGACAGTGCCACGCAGGTTTGCTTTTGACTTTTCCAACTGATAGCAGCTCCACCCAGTTTAAACTGGTAGCCAGTGATCGATTTGCGATCATTTATATTATCAGCCCCGTCTGCATCTGAATATCCTATGAGATCGCTTGTTTCTCCACTACTGTAAAGTAAGCTATAATTCCGGGTACCATTCAAATATCGCAGGATATGGTTTACACCTGTCCAATGTTCTTTAGTAGGTTAGGAACAAAATCTTGCTACAATGCTAACAGCATAAGCAATATCTGGTCTTCTCCTTGTTTATAGATATAGTAGGTTTCCAATTGCTGATTGGTAAACCTCTTTGTCAAATAATTCTTTGGCACTAGTTGCTTTTGTTATTTACGCTCCAGCATCACATGGAGTTGTAGTCGGTTTTGAGTTTTCCATCTGAAATTTTTTCAAAACTTCCGCTGTGTATGTGAGTTGACCAATCCCAATTTTTCCTGATTCTGGATAAACTCCTAAAAAGTAGTGTAGTTTACTCATGTCCTTGATGTTGAACTTCTCCGATAAAATTTTCAGAAATTTATGGACGCGCATGGAAGACTTGCTCGCAACAATAAGGTCATCGACATAAACAGTAACTATAAACATCTCTCCTTCTGAAGATAGTGTATATATACACGAATCATATTTTTATTGCTTTAAACCCATTTTTTTCAGCCGGCAGTCCAAGTTTTCATTCCAACCTCTTGGTGATTGTTTCAGGCCATACAGGCTTCACTTCAGTTTACATACATGATGTTCTTTTCATCATAAACCTTTCAGGTTGCTTCACGTAAATATCTTCCTTAAGTTCACCATTTAGCTAGTTATGTCAGACTGATGTAACTTCAGGTCATATTTTGCTGCTAATGCAATAATTGTTCTTACAGATTCAAATCTGACAACAGGACAAAATGTCTCATCATAGTTGACTCCATATTTTTTATTAAAAACCTTGGGCTACCAATCTTGTTTTGTGTCGTTCTACGCTTCCATCAACATCATGTTTTCGTTTGAAAACCCACTTGCAACCGATAGTTTTTCTCCCACCGAGCAGTTTAACTAAATGCCACACTTCATTTGTATGAAGTGACTCCATTTCCTTTTCTATTGCTTTCCTCCATTCAGCCATTTCAGGACTGAAAAGATCTTACCATATAGATCAGGAGGCTTCTTCATTCTTTTCGATCTTTGAGCCTCTGTAATTTTTTTTCAAAGTTGTCATCTTTATTTTCAATAGTTTTCTGACATTCAATTTCTACAACAGAATGTTTTTTGTCTCTGTCATTCTTCTCGTTTTCTATTCGTTCAATTATTGATCTTGACTCATTAAAGATTACATCTCTACTGTAGAAGACTCTCAATTTTTCAGTGTCGTAAAATTTATATCTTTAATGCAAGACCCATATCCGAGGAAGATGCCTTTCTTAGCTTTAGGGTCTATTTTCTTTCTTTTATCCTTTGGTATGTGAGCATAAGCTCTGCATCCAAATATACGTAAGTATATTACTTTGGGTTTGTGGCTTGTCCATACTTCATATGGTGTCATTTTATGCAATGCATTTGACGGGCTTCGATTTGGAATATATATTGATGTAGATATAGCTTTAGCCCAAAATCTTTTAGATAACTTAGAATCAGACAACATTGCTCGTAATGTTTCTATCAATGCCCGATTCATCCTTTTAGCTACTTCATTTTGTTCTGGTGTCTTACTAACTGTATATTCATAGCGAATACCTTCTTTCTTCAAATAATTTTCTATTTCTCTTGAAGTATATTCATCACCATGGTCTGTACGTAGTACTTTACATTTATGTCCACTAGTTTTTTCTACCATGGTTTTCCATTCAATCACTGTGTACTACTTCGAGCAATTCGTTGGATTTTCTCCCAGCATATTTTGGAAATAAATGGCGATGATGTTTTCCATCTCCACATGAGTCATAGAAATTCAAATTTTTTGTGACATCAAAACTCAAGCCATTGACCATGTTTTCTTTGAGTAATTTTTGCAAATTCTTTGCTCTAAAATGACCATATACTCTGTGCCAAAGAAAAATTTAGGCGCATATAAAGTCTCGTATAGATAGCATCCTCGCTGGTTTTTGTTTGATAATTTCAATGACATTTCAACGGTTACCTTTCCAAGGGCTTCAAACGAGTAGCCATCCCCAACAGTTATCTTTTATACTACATCAAAACTTTCAAAAATCATAAATTTTTCGCTCTCGATTCAACAATCCACTTCGTCTCTTTCTTACTTGTGAATGGGGCATTAGACGTCACTAGTGCAATATGGCTGAAGTTCTCAGTGTTGTTCGAATTTCCCTTTCAATTCGTTATATTACATGAATTCCTTTTTGTGTTCCACTTCCTTTTAAACGGAGTCACTTTTCTTTCTTCTAGTCCACGAAAATCACGACAGTAACGTTTCAAGTGTCCATATTTTCTGCACTGAAAACACTTCGGCGGTTCTCTTCGTTGTTGACTTATATGATGTGTCGTCATAGCTTTCGTTTCGTTGCTATTAACCTCCTTTTATTTTATTCATGTCTCTTCGTAAAGTAGACGTTCCGTTACAATTTCCCAACGTGGAACCTCTGCATTAGTTTCTAACGCTGTCACCAACATATTGAATGAATCTAGCTGGCTGGCTAGAAGATATATAACCCAGTCTTATTCTATTATATCGCCGATAACACATAATTCTTCAAAAATTTCTGTCATCTTTTTAATATGACTCTGAACGGGATTTCCTTCTCTCAACTGAAGAGAAAACAGTCTCCTTTTCAACGTTAATTTGTTTGCCCAAGTCTTCTTCTGAAATTGGTCCGCTTTTTCCATTTAATTGTAGGGTCAACAGGATTTTCTATTATATATAGTAGTGACGGATCAATAGACAAGACAATTGTAGCTAAAGCACGATCCTTTCGGACAAATATTTTCCGTACACATCCGTTGTAGCAAATTCAGTTTCATTCACGATACTCCACAAGCTATCTTTGATTTATGCCATTTTACATTGTATTTTTAAGGTGGCATGATTTGCTCCATTCAGTACAAAGTTTAATTTAGTTTTCATCATTCCAGTTCCTGAATCTCCTTTTTTGGTCAGATAACAGAAAACAATTTCCGAAAATCGCAAAAACAAGATGTCTGACTTCTACATGTCGTGGCAGGTAGACTGGACCCATAACCAATGTTGAATAAAATAGTCAGTGGGACTAACACATTATAACAGAATGAATGAATGAATGGCTGAAAAACGTCCTACCTTAAACTTTTGGTGGTGACAGGATAAACAATATTCATACAAAAAGCAATAACAAACGAGACATCGTCGTGGTTTTAGAACACGGTAACTATGTCTATTTATTCAGCATGGCTGTCTTACAGGAATTAAAAAAAAAAGGACGGGCAGATTAATAAAAGGGTTCATGCGCCCCCTAGCATTTATAAGTCAAAGGGAGATAATTAGTCCCTTTATTTATTAATTTTATCTTATTTTAAATATTATCTACAAAGAGTGCAATTTTCAACACTAAGATGTTGAAAACTCATTATTGTGCATGAAATCTTAAACCCCGAAGATGATATCAATAAAAACTGTGAAGAGAAAAAAAGAAAAAGATTAATAATCATTAATAAAAACTGTGTGAACTATCAAAAGATTAGCCGACAGCAAAGTCAAAAGAGAATGATTATTACAGAATTATTTCAGAAAGCAGAAAAAAGAATTAGCTTTGAATGAGAAAACTACATTAAAATATGAAGGAAGAAATATAAATCTGTAGAGAATTCAAAAGAGCAATAAAAGAGTTGCTGATGAAATGGGCAAAGAATTCTTGAAAAGAGAAATGGAATGATTAGAACAATTCTGTAGTAAGAGAAGAAAACCACTTCAGTCAGATTTTATAAGCTAAGCAACAGTAATTGATTCTACTTAAGCTATGGGGTTAACTATAAGCTGGAGGTGTAACTTTCCACATAATGCAAAGCGGTGTCAGATTGAATTGTCTCAATCCCTGTTAGAAAAATATCTCGTAATAAAAAGAAAGAAGCGAGAAAACAGAGCCAGAAGAGACAGAATTCGCACTAACACAAAAATACGCTTACACACACACATACACACACAGAAAGGGAGAGAAAAAGACAAAAATGGAATTCTAAGTAAATAAAAAAAGAAGTAATAGTTCTAAATTGTCCAAACCTGGAAGCTCTCAAGGTAAATATAGAAGTTAAATATTAGACTTTTCTTCGAGAAAAGAAATCAAGGGTTTAGGAAAGTAACTCAACCTGAAGTACAATATGTACTCTAGGCTTTGCTACTTTCCAAAAATTTTGATTTCTTGAACACTCAGAAGGATAATAAATTGCGCAATTGCAAAATATCGAGCAAAAATTATTATTATTGGTCTCCCAGACCATTGGCAAATACTCTACTCACTAGGCGAATGAGCCGGTTAATATATATATATATATATATATATATATATATACTTTAACATTCAATTTAAAAAGCGTAATTTTATCATATTTAGGTTGGCTGGTTGGTTGGGTTTTTTATGGCATATCAACCTTTGTAGGTTATTTACGCCAAATCCATTTTTATGCAAATAGTTCTATTCCAAACAATTCAGTTTAGCATGAGTACACAGTCTAATTGTCAAAAATATTTCTATTTCAAGCTATTCAGCTTCGTTAAATAGTTGTAACTCAGCTAATTCAGTTTAGTATGAGTACAGGTTTTGTTTACACACAGTTAAATGTCAAAACAGTTTTATATTAAACAATTTAGTTTTATGTAAATACAGTTTCAATGTCAAAATCAGTTCTATTCTAAACAATTCAGTTTATCATAAGCATGCAGTTTAAATATAAGTACAGCTTAATTGTCAAAAACATTTCTATTTCAACCTATTCAGTTTAGTCAAACAGTTCTAATTCAAACAATTCAGTTTAGCATAAGAATACAGTTAGTTCTATTTATCAGAGCGGACCTGGGAGCAATGGCAATGAAGGGGTGCTCCGCATTCCCCAAAGCTCCAGCTTCACTGGTTCCTCGCCATCAGATTGTTTAGTGTCATATCCGGGACACTCGTTGGGGTTCTTACCCCTCTGCAGCGGTGCACCAGTGTATTCTACGGCCCCAGCCGACTGGACCCATTATATATATAACTTAAAAATTATACATACATATATATATATATATATATATAAGTATGTATAATTTTTAAGTTAACCGACCGTAGTAGAGGGAGACTACATCGAGGTGTAGGGGGGCACGACTAGTTTCCCTGGATTGCTCCACTTTATCCTTGATACGTATCTTATAATGTTGAGTGTTAAGCAAGGAGGCATCAAAAAGCATTTTTTGAGTCTTTAGTATGACTCGACCTGGGATTGAACCCCGGTCTCCCAGGCCAGTGGCGAACACTCTAACCACACATGCGCATGCGCGCGCACACACGTACATTACACAGACTACAGGAAAAAATTGGCAATCAAAACGATTTTATTTATAGTTTATCGTTTCTAGTTAAGTTAACTATGGGGTTTATTAACACTAAGTAATTTTTCATATAAATTTGCTTATAGAATTAAGAAATGAACTGAATAAAAATGAATAAGTGGATTAGAAAGAAAGATCGATAAAAAACACCCCAGCAATAGACATTTTCCCGGTGTCAAGTTGAACAATAATTTGGTTCTTAACAAAGATTAATAGCCGCAACGTTTGAATACATAAAAAATAAACAGAATAATGATTTCAAAAACCGTGAAAATCGGCTTTTCTCGATTGTTTTAA
Source organism: Sepioteuthis lessoniana (assembly GCA_963585895.1). Taxonomy (NCBI): domain Eukaryota; kingdom Metazoa; phylum Mollusca; class Cephalopoda; order Myopsida; family Loliginidae; genus Sepioteuthis; species Sepioteuthis lessoniana. The sequence goes on from OY757918.1 coordinate 55,488,930, forward strand.
AAACAACAGCTCTTACTCTGAATAACTCGAAAAAATTAATGAGAGATAGTTTGTTTTTTTTTTTGCATTGTTCTTTTAGTTTTTGTCTTCTTTATATTATCATCTACCAAAAAAGATATAGGATTTACACTTTATTTTTTTAAATGGCCGGTGAGGACCACGTGGAGCAAAAAATTCTGGAAAAATAGGAACAATTGTTGCGGAGCCGATAAGTATGTCGACCCCGCAAATGAATTTATGTGAATGAGAACAGCCAAAGCAATAGGAAGGAACAAAGGTGAGATTATGATAATTACAAATGACAATTTATTTCGTCGTATTTACAAGCGTGAATGTAAATGTCCGTGGCGGTTGTATGTGTTCGCAGTTGGGCGTTCGACGAGGGTCGCTGGCGTAGGTCGAGTCGTTGAGTACAGCTAGATGGTCGGTGCTGGTCGTTGAGTACAGCTAGATGGTCGGTGCTGGTCGTTGAGTACAGCTAAATGGTCGATGCTGGTCGTTGGGTACAGCTGGATGGTCGGTGCTGGTCGTTGAGTACAGCTAGATGGTCGGTCGAGGTTGGTAGATCGATATCCCTGGTTGTGACGGTATGTTGTGATTAACCAAGGGTGTGTCGATCGGGTTGTTGACTCGTACGACGGGTCGTACGTGAGTCAGGTGTTGCAGTGGTAGAACAGTCCGTAACAGCGAGTCGTTACGTGGACTGCGTTGTACCTTGCAAGAGCGTCGAGGTCGAGGAAAGGCTAGGGCCTTGCTGGGCCCCCTAGCCGTGCGGACGTATCGGACGGGAACGAAAGCTTTGTCGTATCAAAGCTGTGCGGACGAGCGGACGAGAGCGAAGGCTTTGTCGGGTCAAAGCCGTGCGGACGAGCGGACTAGTGCGAAGGCTTTGTCGGGTCCCAAGCCGTGCGGATGAGCGGACGAGAGCGAAGGCTTTGTCGGGTTAAAGCCGTGCGAACGAGCGGACGAGAGCGAAGGCTTTGTCGGGTCAAAGCCGTGCGGGCGAGCTGACGGGAACGAAGGCTTTGTCGGGTCAAAGCCGTGCGGACGAGCGGACAGCAGCGAAGGCTTTGTCGGGTCAAAGCCGAGCTGTCGAGCGGACAGGCCAGAAGGCCGAGGCTAAGATGGGCGTTATCTTAGCGCTGCGCAGATAGCGAAGGAGTAGCTAAAGGCTGGACCGTGCCATTAGCGCTGCGCAGCTTATCGGACTATCGGAACCGACTGAGAGTTAAGACCGGTTGGTCTTAGAATCCGTCTTCGTGTTTGCCGCCTGGCCGTCTACTTCGACTGATCATTACTGACCAGTCAGAGATGCTCTGACCCGCAGACAGAGACCTCTTATGGTCCTAAAAAGGACCTTTGTGCATACCTATGTAGGTGGGGGAAAAAAAAGGGGGATCTACCACGAGAAGTGGGATCAACGTCGGAAGTTAAGGTGAATGCGACCGCACAGAATGCAGGATTCCTCCTTAATGAGCTTCGCTAGGAGCGTGCCAACGAGGGTTGAAAAGGGCTTGCTGATATTACGAAGGTGCTGTGACACACAGCTCCAGCCGCGTGGATATAAAATTCTTTGATAAAAAATGAGTGTAGCCGTAAAGTATTTTCCTAACCTGCTATAGGCTGGCGACGACTATTAGTTCAAGTCTTATCAGGTAATTTTTGGCCGAAGTGTTTTGTGAATGTTATTAATTTTAATTCTCCCTTTTCTTTTAGCTATAACTAGATGTCAAGGTCGTTAGCAAGAAAAAAGGGCTTAGTCAGTTCCGGTCGTACTCGGATATAATCGTCCTAACTCGGGCGTGTAATTTGATATGTTTTAGGTTTATCGGCAGGTCGCGGCAAGGGTTTGTCGGCCGGTCGCGGCAAGGCCCTCTCCCTAGATAATTGATCGTCCATCAATTAGTAGTAATAATCGGTCCGTAGGTTGCTAGGGAAAGTGACCTTCCTTCCAGATCGGGTTTGCTGACGTGATGGCGTTGGAGTACTTTCGGAAGAAGGTGTCGTTGATTCGGTGGGGTGTTGGTTCTCCAAAAACGCTGGTTTAGTCCTGTCGATAGAAACAGTATCGGTCGTGTTACCGCGCCTAATCGTGATGTGTTTGTTGGAGTGTCGTATCACTTTATATGGACCTTGGTAAGCTGGTGTGAGCGGTTTTCTTACGGTGTCGTTTCGTACGAAAACGTACTTACAGTCCCGGAGATGTTGTGGTATGAATGTGCCTGTCTGTTGCTGTCGAGGAGGAGTATATTTTAAACGTGCCATCTTGTGGCGGAGCTCCTGGATGAACGGGGTTGATGGCTTTGAAGCTGTGTCGAGGGAGTCGTTGAAATATTCACCCGGGAGTGAGAGCGGTGTGCCGAAAACAAGTTCGGCAGGCGAACATCCAATGTCTTCCTTGACAGTGTTTCTCCATGCGAGGAGGATCAGAGGCAATTCATCCACCCAGTTTGTTGAGTCAGTTCTAGCGGCCAAAGAGGTTTTTAAAGATCTGTGGAACCTCTCAACAAGGCCGTTAGCCTGTGGGTGGTAAGCAGTCGTTTTTATGTGTTTGACGTCGAGTAGGTTCGAGAATTCCTGAAAGAGGGATGATTGGAACTGTGCTCCTCTATCGGTTGTGATGACTTGAGGTGTACCAAACGTACTTATCCATTCTTTCAGAATGGTCTTGGCAACAGTGCTTGCTGAGATGTCCTTGATAGGCACAGCAGTGGGCCATCGTGAGAAGCGGTCCACCACCGTCAATAGATATTGGTAGTCCTGACACATTGGCATTGGTCCGACCAGGTCGATGTGTAAGTGGGAAAAACGTGCGTCAGGACTGCTGAAGGTGCCAATAGGAGATTTTGTGTGCCGGTGGATTTTATACTGCTGGCATTTTAGACACGTAGAGACCCATTCGCGGATGTCTGTGTTCATGTTGGGCCAGACGAAGCGTTCAGCAATGAGTTTGACGGTCGCACGTTTACTCGGGTGTGACAATCCGTGTAAGTGTCGAAATACTTGTTTTCGTAATGCCGGGGGGACGTAGGGCCTTGGGTTGGCCTGGCTGATGTCGCAGTACAGTCTTCCGTCGCTGAGAGGTACTGGGAACTCCTGAAGTTTCAGGGAGGTGTTAGTTTTCACCTCTTGTAATGTTGAGTCGGATTTTTGTTCTTTCGCGATTAAATCCTGACTCAGAACATCGTTATCCAGAGCGTGGATATCTGTCCGGGATAAAGTGTCTGCGACCGTGTTATCCTTCCCCTTGACGTGACGTATGTCGGTGGAAAACTGTGACAAGTAATCGAGATGTCGAATTTCCCGAGCTGTGTACTTGTCGGAGTTAGTTCTCATTGCTGTCGTCAGTGGTTTGTGGTCTGTGTAGATCACGAAGTCTCTGCCTTCTAGGAGGTGTCTAAAATGCTTGACGGCCAAGTATATGGCCAGCAACTCTCGTGAAAAGGTACTGTACCTTCTCTGTGCTGGTGAAAGCTTGGCCGAAAAGAATGCGATTGGTTTGCGTTGGGAGTCGTATTCCTGTTCAACTACAGCTCCTACTCCGGCGTCTGATGCGTCAGTCGTAAGGGCGAGATGCGTTTTTGGGTCGTCCTTAATGTACGAGAGTTTGGTGAAGTTCACCAGCGCGGTCTTTGCGGCGTTGAATGCGTGAAGAGCGTCTGTTTCTAGTGAAATGTTCCTATTCTTCCTCTGTAGTAAGTTCGTAAGAGGTTGGAGAATAGTGGAACACTTTGGGATGAACCTTCTGTAGAAGTTTATCATTCCAATGAAACGTCGCAGCTGTTTCATTGACGTCGGCGTTGGAAAATCCTGGATTGCACTGATCTTCGTTGGTAGAGGGGTTATTCCCTCAGCATCGGTGTTGTGTCCAAGGAATTCGATGCTGGGCGCCCCGAAAACACACTTGTCAAGGTTCAGACGTAATCCGTAATGTGAAAGTCGTCTGAACACTTCACGTAGGTGTTGTTTGTGAGAATCATCGTCTTTGCTGGCTACCAGGATATCGTCGATGTACGCATATACATAGGGTAGACCACGCAGGACTTCGTCCATCAAGCGTTGGAAGGTTTGTGCCGCGTTACGTAGACCGAATGGCATTTTTAGGAATTCATACAGGCCAAACGGTGTCGTAACTGCTGTTTTTGGGATGTCTTCCGGAGCTACAGGGATCTGATGGTATGCCTTCGTAAGGTCTATTTTCGAGAAGATACGAGAACCCTGCAGTCCGGAAGCAAAATCGTGGATGTGGGGTACCGGATATCGGTCAGGAACTGTGGAGGCGTTCAGTTTCCTGTAATCGACGCATATCCGGAACTCCTTGTTTCCAGGTTTCGGTACCAGGTGTAGAGGTGAAGCGTAGGGGCTGTCCGAGGGTCGTATGATGCCGTCGTTTAGCATCTGTTCAAACTGCTCTTTAGCATAAGCCAGTTTGTGTGGCGCGAGTCGTCTGGGTTGGGAGTGTGCTGGTGGACCACTCGTTTTGATGTGGTGTTGCGTTTGGTGGACACCCGAATCAGTGGATTTGAATGGTTGTGTTATATCCACGAACTGATTCAGGATGTCCACGTAATCCTGGCCATGGCATGCTGCGATTCCGATCCCCGTGGTGCTGTGTCGTGCTGGCGTCCCTATGACGTGGAGGTTCGTCAAGGTATCCGACAATGTTCGTGGGTTCATGTGAACCGATAGTTCGTAGTGCGCCAGGAAGTCTGCGCCGAGGATTGGTATTTTGACGTTGGCCAGCGTGAAGGTCCAAGTGTAGTCACGCCGCATGCCAATGTTTAGAGAGAGCGTCTTTCCACCGTACGTGTCTATAGTGGAACCGTTGGCTGCTTGTAGTTTGAGTGGAGTGGGCTTAGCGGATGGGTCAATTGTGTGAGGTATGACGCTGATGGCTGCACCCGTGTCTACAAGGAATTTTATTTTATTCCTCCGGTCCCATATATAGAAGAGACGACATGTCTTTAGTTCGTTACCGGATGGGTTCGTCGTCGTTACCCTCCGGTTTCCTAGTTTTCCTGGGCCGACGTGAATTTGCAGTACGGCCTGCATTTCTTTGCTTGGTCTCCAAATGTCTGATGATACCAGCAAATGTCTTCGTCGTTGGTCCGGTGATTACTAGGGGTTCGAGGGCGTCGATGGCGACTATGCGTCCTATCCCTTGGCCTCTGTCGTCGGGTGACCTTCATCTCGTGAAGTTGTTTTTGCAGGTCTGCCATCATTTTTTTCATGGCTCGCAGCTCTTTTGTTGTTTGCGACTCCGATGTTGGTGCCTGGACAGAGGTGATGTTGTTGGATCGTTCGAACACCAAATCAGCGGAGTCGGCCAAGTCGTCCAATGCGGTGGATCGGGACATTGGAGCAATTATTTGCGAGACCCATGATGGTAGTCGCTCCATCCATAGGGTTCGCAGGACGGTCTCTGAGACATGCTTCGAGCCTAACTGACTCTTCATGAATCTTAAAAGTTGGGCTGGTGTCCTGTCTCCGATCGTGATGTTTTGAAGGACGTCCCGGATTCTTTCTTCTTCAGAGCGGCCTGTACGTTTAAGGATTATGTCCTTAAGGTAGTCGTAGGGGGTTTTCTCTGGGAGGTCGGCGAGAGCATCCGTAATCCGGCTGATAACGTCTGGTGGCAATTTCTGCATCAAGTTGGCTACTTTGATGCGCTGGGATCTTATCCTCAGCATGAGGAAGATGGTTTCGACTTGTTGGAACCAGGAATGTACATCTGGATTGTACGTTGGCAACGCCACGGTGACGTTTGCCATTAATGTATCGGACTCACCGCTGCCCTCCATTGCTCTGTCTGTATTCACGTTCGGGGTCACCACTTGTTGCGGGGCCTATAAGTATGTCGACCCCGCAAATGAATTTATGTGAATGAGAACAGCCAAAGCAATAGGAAGGAACAAAGGTGAGATTATGATAATTACAAATGACAATTTATTTCGTCGTATTTACAAGCGTGAATGTAAATGTCCGTGGCGGTTGTATGTGTTCGCAGTTGGGCGTTCGACGAGGGTCGCTGGCGTAGGTCGAGTCGTTGAGTACAGCTAGATGGTCGGTGCTGGTCGTTGAGTACAGCTAGATGGTCGGTGCTGGTCGTTGAGTACAGCTAAATGGTCGATGCTGGTCGTTGGGTACAGCTGGATGGTCGGTGCTGGTCGTTGAGTACAGCTAGATGGTCGGTCGAGGTTGGTAGATCGATATCCCTGGTTGTGACGGTATGTTGTGATTAACCAAGGGTGTGTCGATCGGGTTGTTGACTCGTACGACGGGTCGTACGTGAGTCAGGTGTTGCAGTGGTAGAACAGTCCGTAACAGCGAGTCGTTACGTGGACTGCGTTGTACCTTGCAAGAGCGTCGAGGTCGAGGAAAGGCTAGGGCCTTGCTGGGCCCCCTAGCCGTGCGGACGTATCGGACGGGAACGAAAGCTTTGTCGTATCAAAGCTGTGCGGACGAGCGGACGAGAGCGAAGGCTTTGTCGGGTCAAAGCCGTGCGGACGAGCGGACTAGTGCGAAGGCTTTGTCGGGTCCCAAGCCGTGCGGATGAGCGGACGAGAGCGAAGGCTTTGTCGGGTTAAAGCCGTGCGAACGAGCGGACGAGAGCGAAGGCTTTGTCGGGTCAAAGCCGTGCGGGCGAGCTGACGGGAACGAAGGCTTTGTCGGGTCAAAGCCGTGCGGACGAGCGGACAGCAGCGAAGGCTTTGTCGGGTCAAAGCCGAGCTGTCGAGCGGACAGGCCAGAAGGCCGAGGCTAAGATGGGCGTTATCTTAGCGCTGCGCAGATAGCGAAGGAGTAGCTAAAGGCTGGACCGTGCCATTAGCGCTGCGCAGCTTATCGGACTATCGGAACCGACTGAGAGTTAAGACCGGTTGGTCTTAGAATCCGTCTTCGTGTTTGCCGCCTGGCCGTCTACTTCGACTGATCATTACTGACCAGTCAGAGATGCTCTGACCCGCAGACAGAGACCTCTTATGGTCCTAAAAAGGACCTTTGTGCATACCTATGTAGGTGGGGGAAAAAAAAGGGGGATCTACCACGAGAAGTGGGATCAACGTCGGAAGTTAAGGTGAATGCGACCGCACAGAATGCAGGATTCCTCCTTAATGAGCTTCGCTAGGAGCGTGCCAACGAGGGTTGAAAAGGGCTTGCTGATATTACGAAGGTGCTGTGACACACAGCTCCAGCCGCGTGGATATAAAATTCTTTGATAAAAAATGAGTGTAGCCGTAAAGTATTTTCCTAACCTGCTATAGGCTGGCGACGACTATTAGTTCAAGTCTTATCAGGTAATTTTTGGCCGAAGTGTTTTGTGAATGTTATTAATTTTAATTCTCCCTTTTCTTTTAGCTATAACTAGATGTCAAGGTCGTTAGCAAGAAAAAAGGGCTTAGTCAGTTCCGGTCGTACTCGGATATAATCGTCCTAACTCGGGCGTGTAATTTGATATGTTTTAGGTTTATCGGCAGGTCGCGGCAAGGGTTTGTCGGCCGGTCGCGGCACAATGACTCACCTGTTCCCGAAACAAAAGTAGTGGACGTTGGTAAATCAAATGGTTTTGGGAGCCTGACTGATTTTGTTCCGCACAGATCTTGCGTTTGAAACCGGTCACGTGATATAGATACCTAAATAGTCTAAGACTTCGAAAGCTTTCTCTCTCTTCCGTTGTGACCCCCAGCTGGACAGCTTTTGTAAATAATTTTTTTTTGAAGGACTCGTTAACTGAGAGAAGAGCAACAGTTTGCTATTCTAGTTATAGAGTTGTGGATTGTAAAGTATGTTTTGAATCACCAACCAGGAGGGTGGCAGAAAGGGACAGGGCTGTTCTTATTGGAATCGGATTGGCCAAAACGGTAGATTTGCTGCTGCTATTGTGGTTGGGAAGAAAAATTTCGGCCTCTTTTCTCGATAACACATCGTAGGGCCAAGTCATACCGGAGATGGCTCGTGTAGAACTTTGTGGTGTTTTTTTTAATTAAACGCCAAACAGAGAAATAGGTAGTTTCTGAGAAATGCAGACCGGGAAAATTTTTGTAGAAACTCACTTTTATGGTCAAACTGAGAGATAAGTAATTCTCTGAAACGTGCGGACTAGAAGTTGCCAATTTGTTTATTAGCTATCACGTAGAAAGATAAATCGGAATAATTGAGGTCTAAAGGACCTGTAGATTCCGAACAGAAGCAAAGAAGAAACTACGAAAGAAAAAGAAAGAAGAAAAAAGAAAAGAATAAAGAAACTAAAGAAAAGCAGAAGTGGTCGCCGACTAAACTACAAACTTTCCCCACAGACAACAAGAAAGGAAAGGAAAAAAAAGAGTAAACTCTCACCACGGACATCAACGAAAGAAAAAGAATGAAAAGGAATGAAACGAAAGAAAAAAAGAATAAGACGTCGACAACTAAACTACAAACTCTCCCCACTAACAAAAACGAAAGAAAAAGGAGAGAAAGAAAAAATAATGAAAGAAAAAGGGGAGCTAGTTTCAGCCGCTTCCAGGGAAGTAAGATACGTATCATTTTTGATACTGTTATTAAATATTACCCTAGTTTTATGTTTTGTTAATGAATGTAAGAAATTTGTAATTTTTGCTCATGTTTTTAATGTCACCTTTGTTTTATGTTTTGCTAATGAATTATTTCTTGATATGCAGGCACTAGATGTAGTCTGTTTTTGTCCATCTTATAGAACAAAACATTTATAACTTGTGTAATAAGTGTCTCGTTTGTTTTTAGCTACGACTTAATTATTTTTAGTTATGGGACCTTTATGCCCAGAAGTTTTTCGTTTTGTTTTGTTTTGTTAATTTGTTTTAAAGTCGGTTTTTCGTAACGACCCCCAAAATTTCGACACTTTCACTGTCACGTGCTCGTACAGCATCAGAAATTTCGCCATGTATTATTTTAGACACGAAGACTATGGAAGCCAGTAAAAATACATTCATTGACATAAGGAAATTGGTATATTTGCAACAATATAATATTTTGAACTTTGCATGGATCTCAAAATCACCTCACCATACAGATACACACGTTTAGCTAGCGTACAAAACGCACTTACATTCATATAGTATTTGTATTAGTCATACCCACACCCAGACATATGAATACCTAACAAATAATATATAATATATGTACATTTTTTACTACCTTTGTATTGTTTTACTTAGTTGTTTAGTATATAGAATTGTCAGTTGTATGTTATCATTTTGTGAATTTTCTTTTGTGTGCGTTGTTCATTTCTTTGTGTCGGAAATTGCTGAATGACTCTCGAAGTTTTGTTTCTAACAAAATCTCGAGAGAACTAAACGACTAATTTATCCTCCACAAGGGTAGTAAGTAAGTTAACAAGTACTAAGCGATTACCACAGAAAGTCTGTAAACGGTACACAAAATAGACCCAGAGGTTTTTAACAGCAGTAAAAAAAAAAAGAATAAATACATAAATTGATACATTTGGAGAAAGAATTTAAAAGTATAACTGGGATTTTATTTCGAAGTTTGTGGTCGTACATACGCTTGTGCGTGATTAGGAAATATTTGTTTGGCATGTGAAACGGAAAAACAAATAATGAATAATAAACTTAGGTAACAAATTTTTTAAGCATAGAATGTTTTGCTGTTTGTATTTTTAAAAAAAGGATATATTACAGTGAATATATAACGGTAGGAGATTATGTTACCTCCTCGTTATATCAGAAGGAAAATAAAGGAGAAGAACGAAGATACCGAAAGGTTTTCAATTTTAGAAGTTTGATAATGGCTTGAGTTGAGAGTTAGCGTTCGTGCTGGTCGTCGTAGTGAGAAAGAAAACAGGTATAAAAGGGTTGAGCAGGCATTTGGCGAGTTGCCAGTAGTTGGTAGTCCTGTAGATTTTGGAGGGAGGAATAAAGGTCTCCAAAATAGATAAGCAGAATTGAAGTGGCGTGTGTTGAAATTGATTATGATATTCACCTTTCAAAAAAAATGTTCGTCTCTGAAGGGGTTGCTAATACTAGTTCGCCGTTTTACAGGCAGAGTATCTCAACTTTCAACTTTGCTTTTTGTTCGTCCAGTCCGTTCTTTCTCTCTTCTTCTCTCCAATTAATCGCTTACTCTCTGGTGTTCGCCGTGTTTGTCGCCGAGCCAACTTTTATGCAACAAAAATTGGCATACGATATAGGCCTAGTCTCTACATATTCCGCTCGCTAACATTTTCTCGGTTTTCGCCGACATCGAATTTAAGGTAAGTTTTCTTATTTCTCTGCTCTACACGCCAAACAAAGTCTTGCCCTCTTTCTGATGGAATCTCCATTTGGCTCTCGTTCACTGTCACAATACGCTTCGTTGTAGACGTAACAAAAGTCGTGTTTGCTATTTAAGGACAGGAATGATGCTATCACCTATAAATGTGTGGTCCTGGTTGCTGTAGGAGAGGGGTATGAAGATCTCCAGAAAAGGTTGTCCAGGAATGAAGTAGCTGGATGTCTGAGCGTATTTTACGCGTCGCTGTAGACATAGCATAAGTTAGAGGCGACATAAAAGTGTTCCTGTAAGTGGCGGATTAAATGCATCTAATTCATGATCAACTGGGAACCCTTGGTCTAAGAGGGTAGACTCAAAGGTTTATAAATTAGACGGTTTTCCGCATGGTGTTGTGTTTCTGCAGCTATGAAGGGAGCAGACAGAAAGTACGTCCGTCCTGCTCGAAATGTTCTAAGGAAGAGATAGTTTGGCGGGCTTTCACCATTTTTATGTTGTCCGGGAAAATGGTCCGGGTTGAATAAGATGAGTCATCCTAATTGGGTGAAAATATGCGCCAAACAAAAATACGAAGTTCTTTCTGCTACAAATAGTATCAAGTCATTTTTGGTACGAATCTTAACTATTTAATTTACTGTAAGGTTATGTCCCTTAGACTGATGTTCTCTAATGAAAAAGAACTTAATTAAAAGAGTTACACCCCTTCCTTAACTCCCAGTACTTTGTAGACATTAAAGTTAATAAATAATTATTAGTACTTCTGGCAACCCGTGTTCATTTCAATCTCTTCATGTTGTCTTACTAAATCCAGTCCACAAAACACTATATGAACAAAGTTCAGAATTTTTATTCATAACTATTTATGGATAAGAGAAACGATTATTATTTGTATTTCTAAAATTTGATCTCTTTATTTTATGACTGAAAAAGATTTGGTTTGTCTTAATGGGTCATTGATTGGTCTCGAAGTGATAATGTTAATTCCTAATCTTTTTTCTACCGCAGAATGTCAACTTTAATAGGTTATTGGCTCAGAAAGGATTATGGAAGTCGCTGGAACAGACTCCAATTCGACGGACACAAAGAAACATCTGGAGACGAAGGAGATACTGAGAGGAATGAAGAAGCCGTTGTGGAACTTGTACAGTTCTTAGATGACAAAAGCTTGTCATGAGTAATGAGAGAATCCACAGACAACGGAAGAGAAGCCCTCAACATATTATGCAGACACTATGCAGGAAAAGGAAAACCGAGAGTTATCTCATTGTAAACCCAATTAACTTCTTTCAAAAAGGACACTAACGAAAGCATGATGGACTACGTAATAAGGATAGAAACCATTTTATCAGCCCTGAGAAACGGCGGAAAAATAGTAGATGATGCTTTGATAATCGTCATGATATTGAAAGCTTTGCGAAAGCACTCTGAGCTCCTTTCCATCAACATAACTTACAGCAACAAGGAGTTGACGTTCTCAGAATTCAAAACCGAACTCTTCAGCTTCTAGGAAACACTAAAACACTGAAACTACTCTAGTAGCGACGACGTCATTTTCAAAGGCTATGAAAAAAGAGAGCCATGATGGATGAGACGTCTTATGTTTACATTTGGTGGAAACAGGAATCTAACAAAAGTCTGTCCCAACAACTATGATAAAAGAAGGAAACCAAGGTGCAGTTATTGTTATAGGATTTACACTCCTATATCTTTAAATGGCCGTGATACCACTTGTTCCCGAAACAAAGATGGTGGACGTCGGTAAACTAATAAGTCTCGAGAACCTATTGGTCGGGAAAGTCACGTGATTTGTACTCACAACTACGTCTGCACCTTTGATTTTATCCTGCACATTTGGATACGACCACATGATTGCCTAGATATACTCTCGTCTTCCAAGAACTCATTCTCTCACATTTTGACTCCAAGAGACAGCTCTCTCTCTCTCTCTCTCTCTCTCTCTCTCTCTCTCTCTCTCTCTCTCTCTCTCCGTCTGTCTGTCTGTCTCTTCATTTCATTACAGCTAGAGAACCATACCATGGAACTATCTGTTAGAACAAAAACCAGCGGTGTAGCATTGAAAAGAGGAGACGCCGAAGGTGACAAGCGCGCGGTTTCCATCCGCATCTTGTAGAATGTCTACTAGATGCAGATGGAAACTGCGTGCTGGTCACCTTCAAAAAAGCACTACTCATACCCTCCTACCTGCAGGATATATTTTCTGTAAAAGTCACAATTACAAATGGAGCAAAAGTTATTTTTAAAGAAAATAAAAACGAACTCAGACATAAAGGCGGCACAAAATCTAATATACACGTCCACAAAGACTATTCAATGACCGCAGAGGACAAGAAGAATATTATGGACAGTTACCGAGGATGCTACGATAACCATACGTGGCATAAAATATTGAGTCATGGCAACTTCGACAACATCTCCGGGCAGCAAACCCAAATCTACCTACTAAATGATAATGACGATGATCTTCCCGAAGAGATCAAACGAAAAATCCCAAATCGAAAGAACTTCCTAACAAGCAAATTAACGTTCGGATATAAACTAATACCGAGAAGAATAGCCATTCTCGAAGTTACCCAAAACGCGAAAGGAACCCCCTCGCTATTTGGAGGACTATATAACCTTAACTAAGGCAAATTGTTGTTTTTTCCTTGTTATGTGTAGAAAAGGAGTAAAACAAATGAGTGGACGAGAATATTGATAAGTTCCAAAATTTTAATGAAAGCTTGAGAGAAAACCCGGTACTGTGAGTCGTACAAAGGGAAGAAAACAGTTGCGGATGTTAGAGCAGGAATTAAGCATCCAACTTAAAGCTTCGAGGACCAGTTTGTCTTGAAGGAATGAATAAATTATAAAGGAATAATCTTCTAGAGAAAACAATGGTCCAAAAATTGGAAGCGCTCTCCTCATGTTGATGTTGGTCTGTTCTGCTGCTAGAATGAGTGAGGAAGAGAGTGAGAGAGCGTTTACGCGGCCTTTTATACTACCCGAGAAAGTCATCCGCGTAGAATAGCTTAAATCATCCTCAGTGGACGAAAATACAAATCGAAACCTCAACGGTCAAAATAATTCCCGCGCTAAACAATAAATTCGAAATTATTTCTTTCTGCTACATAACAAAAGGCAAAGATGAAAACGACCAAGCACTAATCAACATCGATTACTGCTACAAAGCAACGTGTAATGTATCAAGAACCAATAGGGAAGCGCCGGACTCCCCAAAGGTACACTACAGGAAATCAAAAAGCGACTCATGGTTGCATTATACCACTTGCTAGGCTGAACACATGGCCCTGACAAAGGCCACATAGGAAGGTTTATACCTTACTAAACTATTAAACAAGGTGGAATCTCCTCAAGAATACACTCCAGTAAAAATATTCGGGGAGAACCAGGGTGAAATCGTACTTTCTAGGGACCCTGTATATCGACAAAGGTGTAAACATGTTGACATAAAATTTCACTATATCTGAGACATCGGCAGTATTTACTGTCCTACAGCCGACATGCTCGCAGGCATTATGACAAAACCACTAACTCGAGCAAAACTAACAAAAAAAAAAAAAAAGAATTTAAAGGACTTTTATTCGGACTTTAACTTCTAAACCTACTAATATGGTGCTCTCACATATATATAAATAGACAAAATAATAATATGAGAGCATGGAGGGGTGAGTTGGAAGTCCGATAATTTCTACGATTATCTCCCCCTTTTGTTTCCTCTTTTTCTATTCCATAAGCTCTCAATAAAGTTTTCTTATCTCTACATAATAACACACGTCTTGCTTTCCTCTGTTCGAGTCTGTCAATTCCTAATCCTTTTTCCACGACAGAATGCCAACTTTAATACACACACACACACACATATATTTTTTTTTTTTGTAAGTAAAAAATAAATGAGAATCACTTTTCGTCAGAATTTAGCCATAAAATAAGAATTCATTCTCCCATTTATTTTTATTTTCATATTTTAATTTTTAGAAACCGAAAAAAAATATTTATGTAGGTTTTTTATGAAATTGAACCAAATCTTTTCTCTGAAAGAATCAAATAATACAAAGATAAAAAGAAACAATGCTAAGACTTTTAAGAGAAACAAATTCATTTGAGTGAGATTTAATATATCATTTAATAGATATTTTTAGAATTATTTTATAAGTGAAGAAGCAACAAGATTTTATTGCTTTACGATATTAGTCGTATAATAGTTGTATAATGATAATCCGTTCGTCTCGTGACATCATGGATTTGCGCCTGGACCTAAACGCATGCGCCCGAACATAGTTGCATGGAAAACAGACAATTGCTCATAGAGCAAGTCGTCCAAGGAAAGGACGATTATATGAGTGTAGACTGAATGAGGTCAAACTACCTTGGTAGTACACTTTATTTCGCGATGAAAAAAAAATTGAACAGTCAATAGGCTCCTCAAAATCACTGTCCGACTGTTGTGGACGAAAAACTAAGAATTAACCCTTTTTTAGTCAATAGAAGTGGAGGCAGGTGCTTCATGGCCCCAGCGGAAACACCCATGAGTCTAGAAAACGAGTGGGTGTTTACGCATCCGCCTCAACGACCACGCGCGGATAGTGGTCAGATCATATCTTTTCGGGAACTAGTCACTTCATTTCACACGCCTACGAGAAGTAAGTTTATGCTTGAACACTTACCGAGTGCTCAAGTATCGTAGAGCGAACTTTCAATAACTCTGTTGTAAGCCTTCTTTCCCCAAATATAAAAAAAGAAAAAAAAACTATTGTATATTTCTGTATATATTGGTGTGAACACAAATAGCCACGGCCAGAATATGAATTCGACTCGCCACTTCCATTTTAGTTACCAACAACCATTATCACATTTGCACTTCTCATTGGACAGGTTACAATGGACAGGGACATTTAATATATTTAATTAAACTTACTTCTTCCTTCTTTAGTATTAATGTTAACAAACTTACATGCGAAAATACGTCTGAGTCATGTTCATGGATTTCAGTGAAAATTAACAATATCAAAAACATTATCTTGATACTAATAAATAAAGGTTTAAAATGGGTATAACTAGGGGGTTATGATACTCGTACATAGTTAATTGTAAATAAGTATAAGTGTGATATATGAATAATATTACGTCTGATTTTTGTCTCTGCTAATAAGGATTCCACTTGAACTTAAACTTTGTGATACGGTACAGTTTTAATATCCAAGAAACGAGAGTGCTCGTTAAAAAAAAAGCCGTGTATCAAATTGCGTCAATAATGGATTACTCTGGACTTGCAGAGGGACAGTTATTGAGCCTTATTAAGGATCAAAAGGCCGAAATGTTCAGGCTCAAACAAGAGCCGTCACAGACGTCAGAAGCCATAATGCGGGAATTGACGGAGGACCTAAACAATATGATAATAGCCATGAGGTCGGCAACACCATCAATACTGCAGACGAGCACTTTAGCGGACTATGGTTTGCTCCTAAAGCAGCAATCACTACGTGACTCCATGCGAGGAATTCGTTCATTCCAGCTAGGCGCTGATGTGAACAAATTCATAACAGACTTAAATAAGGCATCTGCCATTCACGTGAGACCGGAGCGAAAAGCTTACCCCAAATTGGTGGAAGAATTCCTGAAAGTGGCAAAACAGTTGTTAAATGAGGGAATTTTTCAACAGATAGAGGATTCTTCACATGATACATCCACATTCGAGCAATTGAAGGCCTATTTGTTGTCTGCACATGGTACCCACATGTCAAATTTTCAGCACTTGAGCCTTGCATGGGACCTACAGCGTAAGAAAGGCGAGAGACTAACCGATTTTGCCGGCAGGTTGGAATGTACGATCAGAGAGGCAGCTGTCCACATCAAGGACAAATACAGAAAGGAGAAGTAGACCGAAATGTCGGCGGATTCACTCTTCTCGTTAATGGGCGCCATGCTAATGAGCGAAAAAGTCAAAACGTGGGCACCAAACATTTTCCCACACATCGTAAAAACCATGGATAGACACTACACAGCTGGGGGCATTGCAAATGATGCACAAAAAGTACCTAGACAGAGGCATTCAATTAAACTCGTCTCTACCATCAGAACTGGTAGAGTACATCCCACAAGGATTACATAGCCCGAAAAGCCCCTGCGATGAACATATTAGGCCAAAACCCAAGCACAAATGGAACAGGGAACCCAAGATAACTGAAACACGAAGAAGGCTATTCAGGCCTACTAAACGACAGGATTACCCGCTGAACGGAATGAGAGATGAGTATAAGCGAGATTATATCCCGAAAAGGCAATACAACACACCGCTGAAAAAACAAAACAACGGACCATAGGAGTATGTACCAGCGAACAGCACAGGCCCACACCGCCATATCAAAAGAGTATCAGCAAGGAGCTACATGCCCCCACTCAGAAGAGGAGGATTTTCGGCATGGCGTGGACGAGGAGTGATGATACGATCCGCGCCTAAAATTCATGGAAATCATCATGGGTATAATAATCAGCATCAAAGAGGACTACGCTCGCCATTTACAAGGGTATCGATTAATATTGAAAGCCATTCAATATCAGTGATAGCAATGATTGACTCAGGGTGCTCAGTTACGATCATACCCAGTCACCTGATTCCAAGAGACTTAAGGGGACACATGAGCGCAACATCAGTTGAGAGAGCAGGTATACCAGGAAGTATACACGCAAGCGCAGAGGTTTTATGCGACATCACGGTGGGTGAAATCGAATCTCCGAGTTTCAAGGAAATAAGAGTTCTCGTCGTTTCAGTCGATATCCCCTTATTACTTGGACAGGACATTTTAAGCCACGAATCAGTGAAGGAATATAGCATTGACACTGCAAACAATGCTATAACATTCACTCGCATAATGGGTGTAGGGGAAGTTACGCACAAGGCTGCATTAATCACTGAGGCAGAGGAGATAAACCACCAGCATGTTGCTGTAATCTCTGTAATTAGTCCAAGGAATGTTGATTCTCTTCTTCAGAAATTAAAATGGCTTCAGGAGCACATGAATGTACAACTGCCATAGCACCCGAATAGAGATGAACTGGAACGGGTTGCAGACTTACTAATAGATTAATAGACTAATAGGCACAGAGGGGTCTGAAAAGGGCACATTCATCAGGCCAGTGCGGATACCCACGACTGAAACCTCCAAAAGACAAAAACAACACCCAATAGCACAAGCAATGGAAGCGGACATCAATGCTGAAATCCAGCGAATGCTATCGGAGGGTATAATTGAACAGTGGAAGGATCCAAAAGGTTTCAACAGCCCCGTCTTCGCAGCAAGGAAGAAAAATGGCGCGTTCAGAGTGGTGGCGAACTTTAAACGTACACTAAATACAGTTTTGAAAGACCAGAATCCTTACCCAATACCCCTGATGGACCACCGTTTTCACAAAATTGGAGAAGGAAACAAATATTTTGCCAGTTTAGACCTAAAGAGTGGATACTGGCAAATTGAAATTAAAAAATGCGATCGACATAAAACAGCCTTCTCTTGGGGCGATCGATGTTTCCAATACACCCGCCTTGCATTCGGCCTTACCTCAGCAGGTCACATATTCTCGCGATGTGTAACTGAAGTTTTGGACATAGTTAACGCAAGAGAAAATATATCAGCATACATTGACAACTTGGTGCATGCTCGTACGTTTGATGAATACATAATAGCAATGAGGCAGCTGTTCACAGCATTTAGAGCGTACGGGCTAAAATTGAACCTGGAAAAATGCATTTTTATAGCAAGTGTGGCCAAATTTTGGGGTAGGATCGTCGACTCAAATGAATTCAGAGCTGATCCAAAATGCGTCAAGGCGATTCGTGAGATGAAGCCTCCAACTACAAGAAAGGAACTGAGGAGTCTGATAGGACGCCTGATCTGGATCAGACAATTCCTGGAAACTAAGCTCTATGGATCAATAAGGACTGATACCTTCTCACAGTTGTTAGCTCCAATCCATGCATTAAACAGAGACAACATAAAATTCATCGGGACAGATGATGCTCACCGTGCATTCGAAAAGATAAAGAGGTTACTATCATCGCCGCCAGTCATATCATTCCCGGATTTCTCAAGTCTATTTACTCTAACAACAGATGCGAGCGACACAGCGTGCGGTGCCATATTGATGCAAGAAGCACATGACGGTAAGAAAAAAATAGTTGCTGCCGCATCACATACATTTAATGCCACTGGTCAACTACAGAGAGAAGGGCATTCGCCATAAAATGGGTGATCTTAAAGTATGACTATTTCCTGAACGGTCGCACATTCATCATTTTCACGGACCATAAATCTCTTAAATACTTGCACCAAAGGGAATTTAATAATGCTAAAATTAGACGATGGCTGGAGGAAATTTCCTCTTATAGATTCGTTCTCGAATATATTCAGGGTGAAACGAACGTGTGGGCTAACATGCTTAGCAGAAGCCGTGACGTCAATAAGACCAAATGTAAACCAGACAACTCAACAGCTGGACGAACATTCAGATTACGAGACACGGGCTTGCACATTTACGTGCCATCCTGGTGTACCGGAGACATCGAAAATGCACAGCTTACACAAGTCCACCACACACAGCAAAATACTAATGCATGAAAGAACTTTACAGGAGAATTTCTAGCCCTGAGCTCTGAGATTGACAGTGTCGCTGACAATTCATGTGAGCAAATCTACATAGCGGCGGAGCAGTCATCAGACGAGACTCTGGCAAAAATAATCAAGCCACTGCACCACGGAAAATTGGACAAAACGTTTGAAATAGACATACAGGACCACAGAGCCAGCATCTTCATGAAACACATTGATAAATTTTATCTGGAACCTGGCACATCCGTCCTCATGTTGCGGTGTAGCAACAAGGCACCTAAGCTAGTGGTACCATACCAAATGAAGAGTTCATATTTGAACCAGGCACATGACTGTATAAACCATTCTGTCCCACAAGCGTGAGGAGGAATCATTGGGGGAGACTTGCTGGCACATGTTCCCCTGTTTTAGTTTGAAACATGCAGTCTAGTATGAAGGGAGAGAATTATCTAATACGGTATGAGTCAGCCCTTCATTTTGAATGACGAAAGGTTGATGGGCAAATCAAACCACAGGATGCCTGTTGCTGTGAAAAGGGGGTAGAAGGAAGGACTGCAAGCCCGCTGATCTTCCTCAGTCTGGAGGGAAGAAGAGAAGGAGGAAGGCTTGGATTTGACGAAGGGAGATCCTTGCCGACAAAGCAAGGATTTCAACAACGAACAAAAAAAGGGGGAATTCTCTGCCCTCACCCAGAGTTAGGCGTCGCGTTCCATTCAAGGTTTCAAAAAAGGGAAAAAAGAAAATTTCGTAAAGGAAAAACAAAAAACAAAACTATTAATTCCCAGTCATCCCGGAAAGAAACTCCGTGGACTGAAGCTCCCTACCAGAATCGACATTTTTCTTCCATCTTAACCCTAGCACGTGCACGCAGCAAGAAACCATTTTGCCCTAACAGGAAAATTTTATAAGGTATGTCCCAGAATTTTAATACCAACAGAACAGGAAGGGAATGTTTTCCTCGGTAAATTTCAATCTCCCGTTTTGGGGCTTCAGGGGAATCAGCCGAATTACCACGACCAAATCCCGCCAAGAAGGCGCATAGACATTCTGTTTGCTTTTAATTTTGTTTTGATTCGTTTTTGTTTTTTTGTTTTTTTGTTTTTTTGATTAATAAATGCGCATTGTTGTTCATTAAGCCAGCCTTGTGTTTTTGTATTCGAACATTTTCAGTAAGGAAGAATTTTTAATTTTATCGTGTTGCTAACACAAGTTTTAATTACGTACCTCCCCGACGAGGACCGAAAGGAAACCTAAGTGTAACAAACACGGAACATATCAGTACGGATACACCCAACAATTTATTAATAAATGGGAAATTAAGGCAGAGGTGCTTTGCAATCTAAAGTATCCCCGTTCCTATTTAGAGGAGTCTGATAAAGGCATCAAAATTAGATGCAATCGGTGCCACTTCGTCAAAACAAGACAGAAAGTTCTTATTAACGTATATGTTGACATTTAAACATCATCCCGTTAGAGGATGTGTTTATACTCGGAGGGAATCTCGCCGGAAAAACGTAAGGGCACGAAAGTCTCGTGGCACATGTCCAACGAGCCTTCTCGGGCGCGGTTTTCTCCCTTTTTTGGCTCGAGACGTGAAGAAAAGACGGAGAAACAACGAGGAAGGATTCGTGGTAATCTTGGGATGTAGTAGCTGCCGAATTGAAAACGCAATTTTTCTCCAGCTGCACAGGTTTAAACGAGAGTAGTCGTTCACCTTATATTTTTCTTGTTTGGCCATTCAAGTTTATAGGGTAGTGGCTGTGTGTTTTGTTATTTTCACGGTGAAAGAAGCGTGCGAAGGTCCCACTCAAGTTTCGAAGTCTGAAGAAAGAACTAAAATTACTTGCTGTATTGTTGCCTACCTTCGTTTTATCAAATTCGCTATACTTCTGTAAATAAGCAATAAAAAACGAAATATAAATTCACTACAGAGGATATACCAGTACGTCAT
The DNA here is from genome assembly GCA_963585895.1 of Sepioteuthis lessoniana. Taxonomy (NCBI): domain Eukaryota; kingdom Metazoa; phylum Mollusca; class Cephalopoda; order Myopsida; family Loliginidae; genus Sepioteuthis; species Sepioteuthis lessoniana. The sequence continues at coordinate 55,509,750 of OY757918.1, forward strand.
GATGAGCATCCTGTTTGCTAACAGAAAGACCGAGGTCGGGAAGCTCAGCAGTCTCCTCATACAAAACGAAGTGGCGGACAAGTCATCATTCCCCAACGATATAAATGATGGCTTTCCGAACTTCTTCAACTATACTGATGAACGTTTTCCTTATCTTATTTTCTTTTTTTCTCCATTTCCTTTGTTGTAATGGGTCCTAAGTGCCCCCTTTTGTTTTTACGCTGTTGTAAATGAAAATCTAGTCAATAAAGATGTTCTGAAATGCATACATGTGTATGAGTCACTCTCCAACTATTAGCGCATGGCATATAAAAATCATTTATTTTGTAATGTCAAAACATCGTATCAACAAAAGGGCCCAAAATTTTATCACTATGGGAAATATGTACCCATAAAACGTCACTGTTGACTACTTGATGAACATATGAAGGAGACGAATTTTAAAAGGAACGACTCAAAAAGAAAAGCTTACACTATAATGGAATTTCAAGGAGACTCTAGTGGCTCTGAAAAAGACTACACTGTTGAACTATGCAAAAATAGTGCACTCTTGACTAATAACGAAAAGAATGATTGGATTGTAGATTCTGGTGCAACTTGCCGCAAGTGTCATAATATGAGAAAAAGTTAATAACTTTTAGAAAGTTATATGTAGGAGAAGAAATAATCCTTGGTGATGGTTACTCAGTTGAAGCATCAGGAATAGGGATCATTGAACTGAAGTGAAACAGAAAATATACAAGTTGTATGAAACCCTGTATGTTCGCAAAATATCGTATAGTCTACTGAGCGTATCCAAAGCTACGAAATCTGGAAAGAAATTTTATTCAGAGTCATGTTAAGTTCAGGATGAAAAACGGAAAAAATTGCTACAGCTACCAAAATTAGAAATTTATGTCATTTAAATGGTGTTGAAAACTAGAAGCATACCGTGTAGCAACAAAATGCTCAAGTAATGATACTAAAGAGATCTAACATTAACGTTTTGGCCATCTTAGAACAAAAATTAGCTCGTAACTGGCCTTGACTACAATGTCACAAAGGGAATGATATTTTGTGAGTCATGAGTAGATGAAAAACATCACCGTTCTTCGTCTCCAAAATCTGGGTGAAGTAGATCAACAGAACTATTCGGAATCGTACACAGCAATGTATGTGAAAAGATTGCAATGCTTATCTTCAATTACGAAAGGATAAAAGAAATAAAATGGATACTATAGAAAACCCTGACATGGTATTGATATTAAAGGATACAGACCTTATGAGACAGAAAAGTTGGAAGTTTTCCCTAGTAGAGATGTCATCTTTAATGAATCATAATCAATTGTGGGCAGAAGAAAGAGGAAGTCAGAAAAAAAGCTCTGGGAGAAATTGAATGTCAGAATATCAGCGAGAACAATGATGACAACTCATAAGAATCTACCGAGTCATGGAGATTAAAGAAGATAAGTGTATAAATGATTGAATAAAATACTGATCTATAAATGAATTTTATTTCTTTAACTTGACTGAAAAGTTTGTTTTTGTTGAAAAACAGAAGTCTTTTTTGTAAAAAAATATTAGTCGGAGCGTAAATGTTTTAAGAGAGAAAGTTAAGTTCATAGATGAAATAAAGCAGTTTGCGTTGCCTAACACTAGTTGATAGATTTTGTACATGTAAAAGACCTTTGTGGGAGTATGTCACTATGTGAGAGAGAAAATATGTTTATGCGCTAATGTAGCGAGAAATTTTATCAGCAAAGGAAATATTACAAGTATGAACAGTTATTGCGGTGACAGCAAAACGTGACCTAGGGTTATATCAGTTGGACATAATTGCATTCCAAAATGAAGAAAAATATCTATTGAAAGAAGATATCTAATTGAAGCAACCAGAAGGATTTGAGATAAAAGGTAACGAATATCTTAATTATCAACTAAATCGAAGTATCTATGACCTGAAACAATCACTAAGATGTTGGATTGAAATACTAGATAATCAACTAAAAAATATACATTTCTAGCAATCAGAAAATGGTCCTTGAGTTCCCCATATTATCTTCAGGAGGATTAATGTGTATAGCTGCAGTTTATGTCGATGATATCATTCTGGCAAGCAATATTTGCACTATCCAAGAATTCGTGAAAAGAATTTCGGAAAATTTCAACAAGATATGGGAAACTACATTGCTTCTTGGACATTAAAATCCTGAACCCTGACTCCAGGAATATATGGATCAAACAACAAATATACACTACAAAATTTCTGAAAAAAAATTCCAAATGGAAAATTTAAAACATACGGCCACTCTAATTCTTGCTAGTACAAAGTTAACAAAATCCACGAAAAACAGCAAAGTATTCCATCCAGAAATATATCAATCAACAATTGGAAGCCCAAAAGAAATCGACCCGAAATTGCCAATGCAGTTAGCTATGTAGCTAGTTTTGTTTCCAACTTACAATGCAACACTGGAAAGCTGAAAAGAACATTATACACAACTTAAGCGATACGCGAAACTACAGATTCAAATATGACACGAAGGCAAGCAATTTCACTACTTGGAGTGAGGAATTTGCTCTCTCGAGGTTTTGTAAGAAACAAAACTCCGGGAGTCGTTCCACAATTAACACAAAGAATGTGAACAACGCAGACAAAAGAAATTTCCCAACAACGAGAATGCAAAACAGATAATATATATATATATATATATATATATATATATATATATATATATATATAAAGTTAATGCTAAGTAACCAATGTGCGAATATGTTTGTTAAGTAGTTGTGTGTTTGTGGGTGTGTATAATACAAATATTATGAGAATGTAAGTATGCTTTGTTTGAACATATCCATGAGCACGTGAGTTCGTCGTTAATACAAAAGGAATAAAAAGGTGGATAAGTCCAACTTACATGTATATATGTCGCCAAAATCTTAAGAAAACGCACGTGCAGATTTAATGAAAGCAAAGACCCATACTTACGGTCCATCATTCATATACACACGCATACCCATATATGTATGTAAAGCCAATTATTTTTACCCCCCCCTTACTTCGGCCAACCATGGACCCATTTATTTGATAGATTTTACCAACATGTAAATACATACACACGGGCGAACAACCCTATTTTCATTTAACTGGCCATAACTGTATTTCTACAAAGGCCGCTCGTACATTATGTTTCTCATTAATTTTTATTCCTGTTTTATTATGAATATTAAATTGTTTGTTTCTTAATATTCGTTGTTGTCATATTCCATTTGTTTTACGTGCTTGTAAAATTTGTGTTGTATTTGTGGTGGGAATTAAACCTGAAAGTAATACCCGTAAAATACGGACAGGGACTCACTCACTACAAATTGGAGAGTAACATATTCACTAAACAATTACATGCAGTCAACACAATCTTAATGAAACCCAGTATGTTCCCAACAATCATCAACAAGGACAACCAATCCACGCTGCGAATGGCGAAGAATCCACTGTATCAAGGATAAGTGAAACATACAGATATTAAGTCTCATTACATCAGTGAATAATTTGTTATTGAACTGCATGACTGTCAAAATAAAGAAATGATTGCTAACGTGCTGACTAAAGGGTTTACTAGCACCCCAAAGAACTGTGAGGTGTTAAGAAAATAATAAAAGAGCTTGACAACGAGTGTGGAGGAATACTGAAAATCTTACACTAGTTAGATAAATACTTACTCTAACAGGCAATTGGGCCCTATTAATATTACTATTAATAAAGGGATCAGAGTTATCTACCCCCAGTTGTTTTTTTTGTTTTTTTTTTATTGTACGAGGGTACGGAGTTAATGGCACTTTGAAATAAAAGTTAACTTGTGTGTTAAACAGGGCAACATCTGTTTGATTGAATTCCTTCGACCTGTTTAATACCTACAGCTACTCAAATCAAGTAATGTTTTTTTTATATCTTATGGAATTTGGTTCGTAAATTCCTGACAGAAAGTACTTAAAGATTAACGCTAAAGTAAATATCTAAAATGCATAAAGTTTATTTGTTCATTAAAAAAGATATTCTTTTAATTTTTTATTTGCATTTTAGAAATCATTTCAATGCATTATTAGCATCTTATTTCAGAAATATTTCAAGTCAGTTCTCAGGATGACCACATAAGTCACAACGTGTTTAAAACGTTGAATAATGATAAACACCTTTTTCTTTATACAGTTAAATGATTGTTGTACTCAAATACATATATTGATTGTAGATTTTCGGCTTCTTTTTTCCGAACCACTTTTGAATTTGGCTGACGGCCAGAGAAAAAGGTTTAAATATAAGTATGTTTTTTTCCTATCCAGCAACCCATGACAACACACTGAGTAATTCAGTCCACGGACTTACCCACATGATGAGTCAAAGCTTAAGTCTTGCTACGCTTAACTTTTAAACTAAATTACTTCCATGACGAGTTTTAAAACAAACACTTATGAATAGATGTCATATACTGTAAAAGCTTGTAGTGGGTGCATGTAGCGAGTAAGAGTGAATTCTCGTCCGTATTTTACGGGTATTACTTCACGATTAGTTCCACCACAAATACAACACAAATTTTTACAAGTACGTAAAACAAATGGACTATTTTACTAACAATATAGAACCATAGCAACATTTCAAATGTATCATTGCATGTTTTGTTATGAATATAAATTTGTTTTGCTTGTCGCCTTGTTTTGAATGTTCCTTTTGTCCGCACTGTTTCATATCTTTACTCATTTACTTCGTTTACAACATTTGTCTCCATATGCCTATTTTACCTTTTTCCATACATAACATACCACTAAACAAAACATATACTAAACCACAACATTAAATTTTGGGGGACTAAACATATCTACCAAATAACATGTCCCCTTACAAATTGGCGACCTTCAAACTTGTGAGAACACGCAACCACATATAAAAACAAATTAAATATACCACTACAAAATGGAACTTAAATATCAAAACACAGTCACCTCCTACACATATCACACTCACATAAAATAATAAGCATTCAATATATTTAAACTGATTTTACAGCGGTGTAAAACACGGGGTCATTATTCTTTAAAATCTGTATAGCTTTTGGTTTGTACAAGATAGAATGAATCTGTAAAAAAAAGCCTGATGTATCTATTTCATTGTCGTTTGATTCATACAAATCTATGTGTTAGACATAAGACAGCAAGAATAGTTTTAAAACGTTGAAAACTATTTTCATGTATTGCATTGTTATGAGAAAACAACTCTGTATTCCTTAATATCAAAATGAATTTTATTATTTTAATTGATATTAAATTAATATTTGTAAAAATAAAAGTCGAAAAAGCATTAGTAATTTTTGTTCTAAAAAAACAAATATTTACTTTTTTTTATTCTACTCTAACTTTAAAGTCAAATTTTAAAGGGGAGTAATTATAATCCTTTATGAAAGTTATTTCCCTTGTTTCCTATTTTGGCGATAATTTTATATTTAAGTTAGAGAAATTTTTTTTATAATCTGGAATTAATGTTTCCAGAAAGGAAAATACTAAAAATTGACCGCAGAAGTATGGAAAAGCAAGATTATAAAAATGCGAACCATGTACATACATATTTAAAAACTGTTGTATATATATATATATATATATATACGTGCGTGGTGATAAAGGAAGGAACTATAATCTCCCTTACTTACTGGGAACGAATTCTTCCCCTTTTGTCTAGTTGACTGGTAAAATGCCATACTAGCCGTGGCTAACCTTACCACCAGTTCTTAGTTGAATAAAGCTTTTCTTCAAGCTTATCTGACTTCTTCAATTATTTGCTAACTCTACATATCACTTTTTACAATTTATTCAACTAAGAACCAGAATGGAAAAGAACCTCAAGCCGGAACGACTGGAATTAGACCCATCTAAGCCCGAAGCTGCAGACACGTGGAGACATTGGAAAATGACTTTTAATATCTTCCTCGAGGCCGTCTGTGAAACTCCACCTACTTCCATGACAGACAGATTGAAATTGAAACTGTTAATCAACCTCCTTTCTCCGGCTATTTTCAAACATATATCTGATATACATGATTACAATACGGCTATGAATGTTCTTGAAGAAATCTTTGTGAAGTCTAAAAATAGCGTCTTCTGTAGACATTTGTTAGCGACTCGTCGGCAACAAACGGACGAAAGCGTAGACCAGTATCTACAATCCCTAAAAAGACTCGCTAAAGACTGTGGTTTTCAGGCAGTTACGGCAACACAAGCGAGAGAAGAATACATCAGAGACGCATTTATCAACGGAATTACGCCCAACCATATCAGACAGAGGCTTCTAGAAAATAAAACTCTTGACCTGAAGACAGCCTATGATCAGGCCCTCACGCTAGAAATGGCGCAAAGGCAACTAGCGTCGTATTCTCAGCAGAACTCCCTAACTGCTTCGGTATCTACTATTCGGACCGAAGAAACTGACGACTGTGTAGAGAGGAGGAAAATCTCATATTTTGTTTTGGCGCGCTATCTAATTCAACACTGAATTTCACCCAATCAGGATGACATATCCTATTCAGCCCGGACCTTCATTTCCGGCTAGCAAAACGGGTGAGCGGCCAAATTCTCTCTCTTCAACTTGAGACAGCGACCGGAACAGTCGTGTCTCTGGTCGCCCCTGCTTAGCGATGCTTTTTAGCTAAACAAGCCACCCAGTGGGGACATCTCACTGTGGCTTTAACCCTAGCAGCAGCAACATGGACACTCAACGAGGGAACCATCTAATTTATGGATTCTTTGTGTCTAATCTATTTTAGACCAAGGAATCCCAGTTGAATATGAATTAGATACGTTCAGCATGCCTTCCACAAGCACCACAAAAATTTACTATGTCGATCCGAGCGCCACTTCGCTCTCGACACACCTAGCTCTCATTTCACCTCTGGTCCACATTAATGGAGATAACGCCTACTCTCCCCAATTACCAGACACACAAAACTACACGGTGACCTTGAATACTTCCCTCACACGTCCAACGACACGCTGCCATCTCAACATCCTGCTAAGCTATCGCGTCTCCAAAACCAACAAGCCTAACCACCACGAGTCTTGCAGCACCAAGAACAAACCCACACAAAGCTGCAAATAAAGTACTTTCGTTGTTGTGTCCTGTTTAAAGAATAGTTTCGCAATTCATTTGTGTGCCTAAAAACAATAGTGTAATTCCTCAAAACCGCTATAACTGCATATCCGTGTGCGATGAGCAACCTACTGTAGCTGCTATTTCCGGACCGAAATGTTTCTTTTGTGGAAACCAGAGCCACGACAGGCCCAGACGCCCAGCCAGAAACTCAATTTGCGAAAATTGTAAAAAGAAAGGGCATTTCGCTCGTGTCTGCAGATCCCATACGGCGGCTGCTACCAACCACGGTAAGTCCTTGCTTGCTTCGTCTACTCTTAACTTCTCAGTTAGTCTCTCTCGTTCATCCTTGTGTGGAGAAATTAAAGGAGAACCTGTAAAGATACTCGTTGATACAGGAAGCTCAGAAAATTTTATTCACCCCGATAAAGTTGTAGAGAAGAGAAAAATTTCGTATTTTGGTTTGGCGCGCAATTTAATTCGACACTTAATTTCACCCAATCAGGATGACTTATCCTATTCACCCCGGACCTTCATTTCCGACCACCAAATCGGGTGAGCTGCCAAACTCATCCTCTTTGGCAGGAGAACGCCGACCAGTGCAGACGTCACACTGGCCGTTCTTCAATAGCGATGCTTTTTAGCTGGTCAACGCCGCCCAGTGCAGACATCTCACTGCGGCTCTAAAATAGCAGCAGCAGCAACATGTATACACGAGGGAACCCATCTAATTTATGGATTCCTTACGAGGAATCCCAGTTGAATATAAATTAGATACATTCAACATGCCTCGCACAGGCACAACTTTATGTCACCCCAAAATTGGCTATGTCGATCTGAGCGTAATCCCGCTCTCGACACGCATGGAGATAACGCCAACTCTCCCCAAATACCAGACACGAAACTCACGGTGATATCCAAAGTTCAATTCCTACAACTGCAACAGGTCTTTCGTCAAAATGCAAAAAACACAATCCCTCACTTGATTTTTATCATTAAGGTTATTTCCACAACATTTCGGCCGATATGTCCTCCGGCCTTCTTCAGGTGTTTGTCAAACTCGGGAACCTTTACGGAAGTTCGAACTACGTCCTTTTTTCAATAACCACGTGGGTCGCCTGTTCTGATTCCGTTTGCCATGACCGGGTACAAGTGTTAAGTATTCCTGTATATTACTCGCCTGTAGTGAGGATTGAACCTGCAGATGATTGTTTTCTTATTAGCTCAGGAAACCAACGCCTATAACCGTTACGCCATGTGTCCTGCTGGAGAATTTAGAGTGAATTTTTGGGTATTATAAACTTAATGTTCTTACTATAGCTAGAATTACTACTATTATGCATGATGATTTTTTTTACCTGTGCTCATATTCAGATTTCAGTTTTTTTTTATCTAGCCTTCTTGATTATCGGTTCCCATATTGTATTCAACTCTATATTGGTCTACTCAGCAGGTCATTGTAGCCTAACATATGTGCTGATTCCTTAAGGCGTCTAATCCTCCAATGTTCAGCCCTATCAATTATTCCAACTTTGTCCCATAAGGGGAAATGATTTCCATTTTCCTTCCATATATGGTCCGCCATACCCGACTTTTCAATCTCCCCTCGTACTATTACTTTCTGATGTTCTTCTAGCCTTACTTTTAGTGGCCGACCTGTCTCACCTTTGTATATTTTACCACAACTGCAAGGGATGGAGTAAACACAGTTCGTTCCAGGAGAGCACGGAAAGTGACAAAAAGACTAGAGCAGGAATTAGTCCTAGATCGAATTCATAACAACCGTTGGAAGAAACATCAACTCCGGTTAGAAATCTCGAACAAACTCACCCCGTTCCTGGATAAAATATCAATGATAGATGACAGAACCCGAATCCAACAATATCTGGATAAATCGTACAAACAGGAATTCCATATGGTCAAGGCTCGTCAAATTACGAAGTTGGAGAAGATGAAAAACACCAATACGAAAATCCAATCCCATTACTCACCAGTGGAAGCCATTGTCAACATCAGTAAGCGACTGTTAACAACTCCGGAAAAATTAGTGCTAAACAAAGGTCTCAACTTCGCCACTACTATCAAGCGAATTCCCTACTCAGATCTAATTGCATCAATCGAGGATGCAGCTTTAAAAATACCCAAGGCAAGTGCCGATGAACTTAGATGGAAAGTGAGACAAGCACTTGAGAAATCAAAGCCTCCGAAACCTAACATCTCAAAAACGGAAAGACAGGCACTCAAATTGCTACAGGATGATGACAGCATCATAATACTCCCAGCTGACAAAGGCAATGCTACTGTGGTAATGGATAGGTTGGAATACTCCAACAAATTGGCAGACTTGATTGGCAATGGTGGCTATAGTAAAGTAAAGAAGGACCCCACCCTGAAGACGGAAAGGAAGCTGTCACAAATCTTGGGTAAGAATAAAGATCTCATACCACAAACAAAATACAGACAGCTAATTCAACATTACAGTAAGCTACCACACATATATGGCCTTCCGAAAATTCATAAGAATGGTATTCCATTGAGACCCATTGTCAGCAACCGAGGTTCAGCATGTCACACATTGAGCCGCTTCCTTGTGGAGATCATCAACCCACTAACTGGTAAGTCCTCATCATATGTTAAGAACTCAGCCCACTTTGTGGAGAGAATCAGTGACGCCCCCATTCATTCAAACCAGATGGTGAGCTTGGATGTAGTGAGTCTGTTTACAAAGGTACCTACTGATGAGACACTTGCTGTAGTACGGGATAAACCGGCAGCAGACCCCTTGCTGGAAGAACGCACTTGTATCCCAATAGATAATTTAATGGAAATGTTGACCTTCTGTGTGGAGAGAACCTACTTCGGGAAGGGATCTGATACATACCGACAGGAAGAAGGACTGGCTATGGGTTCGCCATTGTCACTAGTATTGGCTAACATATACATGGAATACTTTGAAGAAATGGCATTAGGATCTACATCACTAAAGCCATCTATGTGGCTTAGATACGTAGATGACACATTCATCTGGCTTCATCAGGAAGATTTTCAGATATTACTTGATCACGTGAACTCAATCCGACCATCTATACAGTTCACCATGGAGAAAGAGCAAGACAACAAATTACCCTTCCTCGATGTATTAGTAACACGCACAGAGCAAGGATTCAGGTCATCTGTGTACTGTAAGCCCACCTTCATCGGACAGTACCTCAATTTCAACTCCCATCATCCATATACGGTAAAGAAAGGAATAGTCCGTTGCTTACAACATCGAGCAAAAACCATTAGTAGCGATACGGATGCATATCAAGAAGAAATGATTAGTCTGAGACACAACCTCCGTCGTAACAACTACCCAGAGAGCATAACATCGGCTCCAAGAAACCTAGATAGGAGGGTGGAGGATAATACCCGAAAACTCACCATGGTATGTCTGTCCTATGTCAAAGGATTAGCCGAAAGGATCAAAAAGATATGTAGTCCATATGACATTAGGACAGTATTCACAAGTGGTTCAACTCTCCGGAGTTCCCTCGTGTATCCATGTTGCTGCTGACTCTTCGGGGTCAAACCACCAACGGAATTCAACATGACCAAGAACTGTGTTTACTCCATCTCTTGCAGTTGTGGTAAAATATACAAAGGTGAGACAGGTCGGCCACTAAAAGTAAGGCTAGAAGAACATCGAAAAGCAATAGTACGAGGGGAGATTGAAAAGTCGGGTATGGCGGACCATATATGGAAGGAAAATGGAAATCATTTCCCCTTATGGGACAAAGTTGGAATAATTGATAGGGCTGAACATTGGAGGATTAGACGCCTTAAGGAATCAGCACATATGTTAGGCTACAATGACCTGCTGAGTAGACCAATATAGAGTTGAATACAATATGGGAACCGATAATCAAGAAGGCTAGATAAAAAAAAACTAAAAAAACAAACTGAAATCTGAATATGAGCACGGGGAAAAAATCATCATACATAATTGTAGTAATTCTAGCTATAGTAAGAACATAAGTTTATAATACCCAAAAATTCACTCTGAATTGTCTAGCAGGACACATGTTAACTGTTATAGGCGTTGGTTCCCTGAGCTAAAAAGTGGACAATCATCTGAAGGTTGCAGGTTCAATCCTCGCTACAGGCGAGTAATATACAGGAATACTTAAAACTTGTACCCATGGCAATAAAAAGTTCGAAGTTCCGTGTAGGTTCCCGAGTTCGATAAACTGAAGAAGGCCGGAGGACATATCGGCCGATAGTTCGAAAAACTTTAATGATAACAATCAACAAGCTTCGTCTCAGAAATTTAGACAACTAACAATCCCTCACGTCCAACGCTGCCATCTCATAACTCAATTTCGTCTCAATACTCACCTTTCACGAGTCTTGCAGCAAAAAAAATCTTACTTCTTCATCATTCTACCTTTATTTACCCTTAAACTTAGCGAGGAAACAACTCAACGTAAACACACATACGTTACAACCAACTTCCCCTCGCTAACAAACCAACTAAAATCATCCACGCCAAAATCTTGTACAAAGTTAAAAGGCTCGGGTTGACAGTTACGCCAAGTTCTGAAAGTATTTTAATGGTAGAGAATAAACGAATATCAAGTTATCGGTGATGGCTAACCTTTGCTGCGACGTCATTCTCGGACATAGTTTTCTATGTGAACATTCTGTGGAAATACCTTTCGGAGGGCCGCTTCCACCTCTGACTGTTTGTAGACTTACCGCCATTAAAAATATCCCCTACCCATCTTTATTTACGAACCTAACCCCGGACTGTCGTCAAATAGCAGTTAAATCCCGGGGACATAGCATACCAGACACTAAATTCATTCAGTCAGAGATCTCCCGGATGCTTAAGGAAGGCATGATAGAGCCTTCTCAATCTCCATGGCGCGCCCAAACACTTGTAGTATCCTCCGAAAATCACAAAAAGAGACTTGTTGTGGATTACTCCCAGACCATAAACCGGTTCACTCTCCTGGATGCTTATCCCCTTCCGCGGATAGAGGACACGGTAAATGAAATTGCCAGTTACCATGTATATAGCACCCTTGATTTAACCAGTGCCAATCACCAGGTCGCTATTAAACCAGAAGAGCAAAAATACACGGCATTTGAAGATGCTGGATCCCTATACCAATTTTGCCGAATCCCATTCGGAGTGACTAATGGAGTAGCGAGCTTTCAACGGGTTATGGACGACATCATCAAGCGAGATGACCTCAATGGAACCTCCGCCTACATCGACAATGTTATCATCTGTGGGCAAAATCAGGCTGAACATGACTTAAATCTGAAAGAGTTCATGAATAGCTTGGTAAAGTACGGTTTGACACTGAACAAAAACAAGTGTCTTTACTCGCTTACCTCCATAGACTTGCTTGGGTATACGATAAGTAAGGGTTCGGTAAAACCCGATCCTGATAGACTAAAAGGATTGATGGATTTACCGGTACCTCAAAATCTTCCATCTTTTCGACAAGCTATGGGGATGTTCTCTCACTACTCTCGGTGGATCCCAAACTTTTCTGAAAAACTACATCCCCTAACAAAAGTTACCCGTTATCCTCTCTCTAAGGAACAAACAGAGGCCTTCAAGTGCCTGAAGCAGGAGATTGCTAAATCGTCCATGCTATCGCTGCCTCCCTAACTCAAAACGGTCGACCTGTAGCTTTCTTTTCAAGAACCCTAACTTCTGCTGAGCAAAAGCACTCATCAGTTGAAAAGGAGACGTACGCTATTGTAGAAGCGATTCGAAAATGGCGACACTTATTACTTGGAAAGCACTTTAAGTTGATCACCGATCAGAAATCAGTCTCATTCATCCTCAATCCTAAAAGTAAGAGCAAGATAAAAAATGAAAAGATCACAAGATGGAAACTGGAACTTGCTTGTTTCAATTATGATATTGCATATCGTTCAGGAAAACAAAATGCCACTGCTGACGCCCTATCCTGGATTTGCTCTTCTACTACTACTGCGGACAGGTTACATGGCTTGCACGAAGATTTATGTCATCCAGGAGTGACCCGGATGCTACATTTTGTCAGAAGCAAAAATATGCCGTACTCCGTAGAAAATGTAAGAGCAGTAGTCCGGTCGTGCCAGGTCTGTTCTGAGATAAAGCCGAGATTCATTAGAAGAGCTTCTCAGACACTCATAAAAGCGAGTCAACCCTTTGAGAGATTGAGTATAGACTTTAAGGGACCTTTACCTTCATGTTCCCGCAATCGCTACTTACTAACTGTGGTGGACGTATACTCTCGTTTTCATTTCGCTTTCCCTTGTGCCGATGTGGCTACTGCAACTATCATTAAACACCTAACTAACCTATTTTCTGTTTTTGGAAATCCTTCTTTTGTGCACTCAGATCGAGGAACAGCCTTCATGTCAGAGGAACTAAAAGGATTCCTACATTCTCGAGGCATTGCTACCAGTCGAAAATTTTAACCCTCAAGGCAACGGACAAGTCGAGAGATACAACGGCATCATCTGGCAAACGGTGAGTCTGGCTCTCCGATCAAGAAATCTCTCTATTGCTAATTGGGAAAAGGTACTGGATGTGGCTCTCCACTGCATCCGCTCATTACTTTCCACTTCCACTAACTGTACTCCACATGAACGCCTATTCGATTTCCAAAGAAAATCAGCTTCTGGAGATTCCATACCTACATGGTTAACAAGATCCAAATCGGCTCTTCTGAAGCGCCATTTACGTGGAAGTAAATGTGAGCCCTTGGTGGAGACCGTTGAGATACTCGAAGTCAACCCGAACTATGCTCATGTACGCTTCAATAATGGGCGAGAAACAACTGTGTCCTTGCGTCACATAGCTCCTCTTGGTGATGGAATGAACAGTTTAGATACAGAACCAGACCCTATGCCAGGGGACCCCCAAGAACTGGATGTCCCTAACCCGTCTAACACTCCTCCCCTTCTCCAGAGTACTACTGAAAACTCTGCTGCAGAGAATTCAGTTCCTGCTACTTCTCTTCCTCCACTCTTGGATGATTCTCAGAGGACCTTGTCAGAAGACGATGACTCACTTAATCTTCGACGTTCCAGTAGAACCCGTCGAAAACCTCCTTATTTAACTGAGAACTATCAACTTTAAACTTTCGTTTTCATTTCTTTTCTGTTTTCAGCTTGATTAAAGACAACTACAAGACTCATTTAATTGGAGATACCCTTTTGAGAGTCGCTGAACCCTTCCTCTCACGACAAATTGATGAACCCGAATTTTCCTGGGCGGCGGAGAATGTGGTGATAAAGGAAGGAACTACAATCTCCCTTACTTACTGGGAACGAATTCTTCCCCTTTTGTCTAGTTGACTGGTGAAACGCCATACTAGCCGTGGCTAACCTTACCACCAGTTCTTAGTTGGATAAAGCTTTTCTTCAAGCTTATCTGACTTCTTCAATTATTTGCTAACTCTACATATCACTTATTACAATATATATATTACTTAAAAATAGAAAAAAATATTTTCCTTGGTGTCATTACAAATTTATTTCTGGTTGTGATGACCATCATCAGATGCAGTAGAAGAAAAAAAATTATTTGGGTGTTTTTATATTGCTTCCAGCGAGAATAGGATTTTAAAAGAAATTAATCTTTTGATTAAAATAATTTTTTTAAAACTAAAATGATTTTTAATATATTCTTTTATCATACTTTTTAATCAAGAAAATGTTTTACGGTGGATGTATTATATTTATTATTTTTTCTTTATACAATGTTTATACACTCCTATATATATAAAAAAAAAATGTTACCCCTAATTTAAATACTACTGAATATTAAAAAAAATTAATTCCGGAAAAATTTTTTTATAGTGGTATGTGACTTATTTAAAATTATATATAAAATATGTACTTCTGTTGAAATTATTATGTATTATGAATATTAAATAATATGAAATAACATAGTTCGTGTTATCAGGAAATAATAATTCAAGGCTGATATTAATCTATAAAAGCTAATCCTAATTATTCAAATTATCGTAAAAATTCAAGTTATTTATATATGGAAGAAATTAACATATCAAACGTTAAGTCAATCGTAATAAGCAAATAATCAATATGTAATTCACATACCGAATGTTAAGTTAATCGTAATAAGTAAAGAATTAATATGTAATAGATATATCATAAGTGTAATTAATAATTTATAATATAAATAAATTAAATATTAGTTTCCAAAATTTTTCTTTACATATAGAAAAAAACAGTTTAATAAAAACGATGTAGTGCCCGATAGTCCCAACTTGTTATGAGGCTATATTAATATTAATTTTTCATTATTTATTAGTTATTATTTTTATTTATTATCTTATTACAAAAAATATTTAAACTATATCCATTAAATTTAATTGTATTCTTTATTAGAAAAATCTGATTTAATCTATTTATTATTTATTTCCTAAAAATTATGGATTAATATTTCAATATATAGAATTAAAAATATATAAATCACTAAATTAATGGTAGTTAAATATGTTTAATATTAATAATATATCAAGTAAAATTATCCTAAGAATTTAGTTCTATGTTTACATACCAAGATCATTTCTTTTCTGGCATTCAGTAAATTTCCATTCAAATATTTTAATATACATATTTTCTCTTCCTAGCATAAATTACACTTACCATGGAAAACGTTTGTCAAAGAGGATATTTTAATCATTTTCCAATTTATAACAGGTGTTAGTCCTAGTTCTATTAGATACCAGTAATACCTAGATAGGGCAGTTTGATTTTTTAATGTTGGATTTTTAAATGATTGTAGGTGGTTGTGATATCTTATTTTCCAGTTTAAGCTTGTCATACCTATATATGCCTTATTATTATAATTTTCTTTAGTTGAAATGTTGGCTTGATATATATTATCAAGGTTACATTTATTTCCCAGTGGGCATTCATTTTTATTTTACAATTACATGAATGTCTTATTGTTATTCCAGTCAAGTTAATTTTTTAACTTCTTGTTGTGATTGTCAATTATTTTAGATATATTGTTAGTACAAGAATAACTAATTTTTACATTAATTATTAATTATTATTCTAAGGGGGTTATCTTTAGAATGTTAGTTTAATAAACCCAGAAAATATTTCCTTATATTGATATTAGAGAGTTTGCAAAAAGGAGGATTAAACCAGATAATATTTCTACGTCTATTTTTATTAATATTTTTACTTATTTCATTATCCACATTTATATTATTAGTTCCATTGTTTCCTATATATTATTGCCCCTATTTTTGTCATGTCTATTTGCTTCTAAATACTTTGAAAATTCCTTATGATTATTAAATATGTTTTTAGAAGTTGATAATCTGCATATATATATATATATATACTATATATATATATATTGTGACGCGAAAACTTTACTTTTATCACAGAACGGGGTTTTATTTTCGCACGTGTGAAGACGGTGCAGGTTGGCACTTGATCCCCTATAGAATAAGTCCTCGCTCAGAGTTTTTC